>JAOEHY010039644.1:9383-37298 GCA_025447955.1 Psilopsiagon aurifrons | reverse complement strand
GGAGCAATCCCAGGCACAGCTACAGGTTGGGCAGAGAAGAGATTCAGAGAAGGACTTGGGGGTGTTGGTCGATGAGAAAATGAACATGAGCCTGCAGTGCGCTCTTGCAGCCCAGAAAGCCAACTGTATCCTGGGCTGCATCAAAACGACCATGACCAGCAGGTCAAGGGAGGTGATCGTGCCCCTCTACTCTGCTCTCGTGAGACCTCATTAGGGACTGTAGTGATAGGATAAGGAGTAACGGGTTCAAACTTAAACAGGGGAAGTTTAGATTGGCTATAAGGAGAAAGTTCTTTACCGTGAGGGTGGTGAGGCCCTGCAATGGGTTGGGTTGCCCAGGGAAGTCGTGAATGCTCCATCCCTGGTGGTGTTCAAGGCCAGGTTGGGCATAGCCTTGGGTGGTGTGGTTTAGCGTGAGGTGTCCCTGCCCATGGTAGGGGGGTTGGAACTAGATGATCCTTGGGTTCTTTCCAACCCTAACTATTCTATGATTCTATGGTAACAGAATGTAAACACAGTGTTGACATAATGTCCCTCACCTCCTTTCCTCATAAAAGGTTAGAGCACATGTTCATTCACTCCTTTCTCTACCCAAAGCATTGCTGACAAAGTTTCACATAACCAGTGTGCCATAGAGACTGTACAAAAGCTTATTCCTTCCCCAGCTCCTGGTCAGCATGAGGAATGATTTAGTGGGTCGGTACTGCTACCTTGTTAGAAATGACTGTGGCACATTCATTATGTATTCCAAGCAGTCATTGGTATGCAAAACGGTGCTGTGTGTTTAATGCTTACCCTTAATAGCAAGCAAATTCAGAGTTATACCTGTTGTGCTCTGCCTATGGCTTTATTATAAAACATGGCTGTTGATTTCATGAGTTTGTTAAAATTTGCCCACAGCTATGTCCTAATCTTAGTTTACTATGTTAAAATTAGCACACATTTTTATATATGTTAGAAATATTTAACCTGCTGACCAACATTAACATCAGCACCCTGGCCTTTGCAAAATAAAGTAATTGCAATTTAAAGCAAACTTATGGAATGGAAGGATGTCTATGTCAGTATTCCTCTGTTTGAAATGGTTTCTCAGACTTGATACTGAAGGAATGAATAAAATCAAACTTACTGATTATAATTTAGGCCAAATATACTTTCTGCATTTGGAGGAAGGAGCTCTATTAATCAGCTTCATTTCCTGGCTCACATGAAGAGTGCTCCTGTGTACATTTCAGGATCTTAGTGATAAATACATATAAATATATACGTAAGCATGAGCATAAATATATAGACGTTAAAATAGCATTTAAGTCTTTCTGTCATCTGCTCCATTACTCCTGTGATAGGTAGAGAGATAAAAACCTTCCTGGTTAAATTTTTTCACATTTGATTTTCTCATTTTTTGTTAATTTCCAAGTATCTGGACCTGTCAAGAAACTGGGCTCTTAAGAAGTTGAATTAAATGAAAACTTCAGGCTTGTTGTGGAAACAACAACCAGTGGAAATTTACTGAAAGGTTAAAGGAGAGGACAAGAGGCAAACTGGGAAAAATCCTTTAAAAATCTAAGCGTAGTCGATGTTACTTCCTGCACTTTAATGCACATAAATTAAGACAATAATTCTAGGAGCTGAAGGCTCCAGTTTAACACTTGTGGTTTCTTGTGGCCCTCGAGTCTCTCTGTGGAACTGCAACTTCATTATGTACAGCTGAGGAGACATTATTCTTTACATTATCTACTGTGCTAACACAGTTACTACTGATGCGCTAGTGCTATTTGGATTCTCAAATGTAATGGGCAGATATGTTCTGCAACCATTTATGTGGCTTTTCTGCCAATTTGCGACTGAAATGACTTTTCCTTTGTTGAGAAAAGTATTTACCGCATCTAACTCCTGCGCTTCTCCAGGTTAACTCAGCATTCCTGTTTGGATGGATGATGTGGGCTGGTCCAGTTGTGGGTTGGGTGCCTATGAGCTATATCCTAGGAAAAAAAAGAATGGTACACTGATGTCCTAGAAAAATACTTATTTTATTTTTTTGTACCTAGTATGTCGGGGTTTGGTAAATTCTCTGAATAATCTTTCCCCTTTTACCTCTGCTTCTTTTTGTGCACAAGATGAAAGTCTGAGTAAGAAGATGGCATTCTTCTTTTTTCTGAGGAAGCTTAAATGTACAGGTTAAACAAATAGGTCCTTGTACTTTCATTTAGGTGAAATTTTAGGTCAGAAAGAGGCCAGTGAGCTCGTGTTAATTGAAAACAGTATCTCATGTCCTGTAGCAAAAGAATATCCAAGTTTGGTCCTGGAGTGCTGCAAAGCTTAGCAAAGTCTTGATGGTTTTCAGAGGGATTTCATTGTGTAATTCTGGCCTATTTTTCTGTTTCAGCAGCTCCTTTAAGACAAGAGAGTTTAATAGCATGCTCTCCTAAAACTGCATGAGGCTGAGGGCAGTGCTTGGGTTATGTCACGAAGCTGGAATGGGTTATGACATTGTAGATGACAAGGTGAAGCTCTTTGGGGTGGACAGTTCTTAGGGCGTCAGCTCCCACCAAGGGGGGAGGCTTTGGAAAACCTGGGGGGGATAATCCGGAAAAAGTTGAGACAGGCATAGCTGAGGTTTAAATCTGTAGCCTAACCCTGGTCATCCTCCTCTTGGGTAGCCCATGCCTAAGGGCAGCAGGTGCTGGCCATGCCAGAGGCATTGTCCAAGCTGCAGGAACCTCCTGGCTCCACTGTGGATGCTCTGAGTGCAGATGGTTCCAGCTCTGACATCCCCACTGTGATATCAGGGGGGTTGAAATTTCTGCAAGACCTCAAATCTGCAGGGATTCCAGAGACCTTAGCAGAGGTAAAAGGGAGAAAGTCGCATGAAGTAGTTGACCAGAGGAAGATGCTGAGTGGCTGATCTCTGATTTTGATTTTGTTTTTCTTCCCTCAGCATCTTGAAGTGTTTGTTTGCTTTTCAAGCCCCAGCTGTTGGAGTCAGGGGATCACACAAGAACATCAGGTCTCCTTTCTTAAACAAACAAATGCAGCAGGCTTTACCGGAGGAAAAACATGAAAGTGCAAAATCCCAGGGGCTAAAAACCCTCTGGAAGACAAAAGCTGCACCATTTATTAATTTGTTGAATAACCTGTTGGGGCCTGACTTGATTTTCAAACAAATGGAATTAGAATATCAATACCAGAATGCTAGGTTTCTAAAATATTCAAAAGCAGCTTCCTTTTATGGCAGTGCCTTTCATGGAAACTGGTTCATAAGGTGATTTGCAGTGCTAAATAATAAATAACAACACACATACACACAGAGACATTAACAGCTGTGGCCAAGGGAGGAAAAGATATATTTTCAGATGAGATGAAGAGAGAAATAGGGAGTCAATGAGGCAGAGAGATACAGAAGAGGTTGGATCTGGGTCAGCTGTTTAATTTTGACCTTGGTAATTATTAGTCATTGGAGATAAAATATAGCTAGTGTCTCCAGAGTGTTCTCCATGTACTTGTATTGTAAGAACCAGGTAGTGTGGAGGGAAATAAGAGTCTGGCTGGATTCTGAGCAGGGAAGGCTAGATATGAAGAGGTTTTACTGTTATAGAAGGCAGCTTGCACCAAGGCAGACTCCTGCTGGCTCTTTAGCTGCAGTTCATGCACATACAGATACCTGATAGCTTCAAGAGCTTCATGTTAATGCCTAAGCTATGGGAGGCTAAGCTAGTGATTAAGGCAGGTACAATTTACATGCAGGCATTCATCTTGAAGGAAAGGACTGGGAAATGTGTTTCCCACCCAGAGCTTGAATCTTCATCATTTAGCAACAGCCATTTCCCCAGTTTCTTTTCTGCACTTGTTGCTTTCGGTACTGAGTGCCATTTACTTTGCAATATATGTGTGCTTATATAGAATTAAGTCCCTTTACTTCATGCTTCTTACTGGGAGATCATACCAGCCCTTTAAGACCCTTTTCAGTCTCAGAACTAAAATTCTGAGGTACTGTAAAGCTAAAGAGCCATCCATCCTATGCCAGCCCTCAAGTAGGAAACTGCTTGAGTTTTCCTGGTGCTTAACTTGATATGTACAGTCAGCTGCAATGGCTTTATAGCACTGTAAGAGCAGCAGTTTCATGGAAAGTGAAGATAAATTACGAATTTAAGCAGTAGTTGTGCACATGGTGAGCTCCAGAACCTTCACAAGGCAGCAGTATTGTACTTTACCTCCCTGCCAGTGAATGCAGAATGTTAGCCATTCCCTACCCTCGGAAGTGTAGTGGGACAGTATATTGAGGCTGTGAAGCCTGTGATCATAGAAGTGAGTAGTTAAAGAAGTGCAGCTTTCTCTATTCATGCATTCTGTGTATGAGTGAGGAGTTGCAGGTGTGTGTGTTTCCCCTTTCTTTCTTAGGGATACTCATTGTTTGCAGAAACCTTGGCTACTCTTTATTTTGCCTTTGTATTTTGAGTTTCTTGGAATACATAACCCTAAGTGGGAATGCAAGTGAAACAATTCCTTAAAGGGGCCATAGGTTCCAGCTGTATTCCAGAAATGGTCACCTTACATCAGGAATCATGTTGTTTACTCCAAGTGCTGGAACATACATATTTTCAACTTGGTTTTAAAAGAAAGTCCTCCTATGAACCTAACAGAATTCATACCTACCTCTGGCTGGTTACGTTCTCCCAAAGTCCAGTTTTGTTTTCATCTTTTGGAGGCAAACCTCGTGGACTTGTACCTTTCAGATGTTTTGGATTTGGCTAGGTCCTTTAAACAGGCTCTAGGCCATAAATACCTTTTGTTTCTCCTTTCACTGAGGGCTTCACATTAGTGGAACAGTTTTCTTATCTGGGACTGGGGTCACTGGCCAGCTCTTATGAGGGTAATCACAGTGGATACCTGCCCTTTCCCTGCTAATTACATGTTACCCTTATGCCTTGGGTCCTGTGTAAGACTCTGGGATCTGCTTTACAAAGAGAATCAATATTTGTGAGCACGCAGAATGCAAATTAACACTTGTTAGCAGAGAGAACATGTAGAAGTGGAATAAAATACCAAACCAAAATATTTGCTATTAATCTTCATCATGCATTACCCTATTTTCTGAAATTTATCCTGTTATCTACTTAGTGAGAATATTATTCTATTTAAATGTGCTTCTTAGAAATTGCTTGTAGCATTTACATCTTTGGATGCTTTCTGTACTTGAAGAATTGCTGTTTCTGCTCTAACACTGTGCTGATACTCCAAAGAAATTGTCCCTGTGGTTTATGGATAGATCCATCCATTATGCCCTTAGTAGTAAAGTATTAGGATGATAATATTTTAGTCCCAGCTTTTATCAGTCACATAGGTGCTGGCAGTGGGGACTGCTTACAAAGCACAGAGCTGCTCTGTGGATCTGTACCTCTCTGCTTGGAGGTGAAGAGGGGAGTGCTTAAGCCCTACAGTGTCACTCCCTGTAGTAGAGGGAAAATATAACTTTCTTATCCTTACACAGCTGATGATCAAGAAAGCAACAATGATTCCTCTCTCCAACTAGTCACTGCCTGTAGTGCCCAGAGACAGGCAAAATACTTCAGGACCAACACCTTGGTCATACAAAGCAGCTCGAAAACCCACTAGAGAAAACTTATAGTTCTCTTAGCATCCTGTGATACCTCAGAGTCATGCTGATTCACTTCCCTTTGAGGTTCAGACCCACAAGAGTCCCCAAAACCAGAATGAGCATACTGTGAGTGTTTCACAGGGGGTATTTCACATGTGGGATACCACAAACCAGTTCATAAGCCTACTCATCTTAGCCCAGCTTCCACTAGCATGCTGCCTCTCAGCTCCCTCCAGTGAGTACATAAGTGTTTCTGTTCTCTTAGGAGATGTGGAGTAGGTTTAGTCCTGTAAATGAGGGCATAGGATTCCTAAAGGGAATAAGACACTTCATACCGAACCCTAGCTTCATGCCTGGGTTGCAGTCCTGTATTCATGTTTTTAACAATTTAGCGCATAATGATTTCTAGGTAGAACCTCTGGGATTTTCTGCTGATTTCAGGTTTCAGCCAATGCCAGTCTGTGTTCCAGCGCTTATTGGGGAACTCACGTGCAATTCCAGCTCCCAGTCTGATGCCGTTTCACATACAAAGTGTTTCTTAGACAAGCAGTCAACAGAATTGCTGGGTGAGTAAAGGCTTGAGGGGCTGTCGGATCAGGTCTCCAATGTCAATTTCGTTGAAAACAAATGCTTTATTTTTGTTTCGTATCTCCTTGAAAATGTAAGAACCTGCGAGAAGCACTCCTGAGCAAGCTAAAAACCTGTGCTGCCCAAATCACAGTTCAGTGTGTATGGTGGTGGGAAAAGGTTCCGGCTGGAAAGCAGTTTCATTATCAAATATCTGAAAACCTTTTATAGTTGTTTTAAGCAACCTCCGTTCTTGCCTTTTGGTGAAACAGTTACCGTAATGCAGTCTGTCGCTGGGCTGGCTTTGAATTGCTCTGCCTATTTGAGTGATATGATTTGATGTAAAGCTTAGGGTTCTCAGTCTTTGTTTCCTTGCTCTGTCTCCTTTCTCATCACCAGGAGCTTTGGATTTCCCCCCCTACACTGCAGATTGCTTAATTCCCCTCACAGGGATTATACTTTCGGTGTGTTCACAACTGTGTTTGCTTAGAGCAAGTGCCTCCTGCTATTGCCCAATTGTGGTGTTTCACTCAAGTGGAACAAGTAATAACTGAAATATGCAGCTCTTGCTGCCTTCATTTGGCTTCTTAGGTGGCAGGGAGCAAACTGCATGTCTTTCTCCTGCAAAATGGTTAACTGGGGCTTTGGGAGAGGAGCTAGAAGAGGATTTCATATAGCATCAAATGTAGATGAATAATCCTCTTTGGCCCTTTGAATTTGGCATTACTCCTGCAGCTGTTGAAGAAGGTGAATGTGAGGAAGGGGAGCTGATAGCAGCAGCTTTTAATGGGGCAGCCATCACTGTGCCTGTACTGAAGGCTGGGGACAAAGGTAATGAGCCTGGCACTGTAAAAAGGAATGGGTTCAGTGCTAGGTTGAAGGTAGCATACCATGTGCGATGACTGCTGCCATGAAGTCTGTGCTCCACAGTGGGACATGTTAACAGTGTAAGCATTATTTGCACAACAGACAAGTTTCTGTTCAAAGGGAAGGAAAGGGTTTTGGAGTGGTTTGAGCTCTGTGCTGGGCAGATTTTGTCCTTCTCTCTTGGAGAATCACTTATTGTCTTCTGTTTTGCTTTCTCAGCATGAAGATGAGGTTGCTAGCACTTCTGCTGCTCATGGGACTGCAAGGATGAGCTGTCTGAAGAGCTCAGAGGCTAGCTTGAGCAGGCTTAGAAAAAGATGAGGATGCACTCTTCTCTTATGTATGTGCACCTGAGTAGCACCTCTGAAACTGCTGTTCCTCCTATTCCCTAGCCCCTGGCTGTCCTTGCATGGTTGACTTTCTGCACCATGCATGGGAAGTGCCAATTTTATCAGTAAAGCAGACCAAGAACCACCCTGCCCAGCAGGTGGAGAGGGACAGTTTTAGTGTGATGCTCTGTGAGACAATTAAAACCCCAAGACGTGAAGAACAGTAATTTGGCTGTTGTGATAGCACATTTCTGAAGGAAAAAAGACCCCTTTGGGCACATAAGGGCAGCACTTCCCCCTCTGCTTCCTGGGATGAGAAGAGGAGAAAAAGACCCTCTGGGGAAGGTGAAAAGCTGCTGCTCTGATTCGCAGCCCCTACAAGTAGTGTTGCTGGTGGAGGGCACTTGTTAGCAAACAGGTGCCCAGTCCAATCTCTACCTGAGAAAGTGACCCCTATCAGGAGGACAAAATCAGCCTCAGCAACGATATCTGTTTCAAAGGAAAACACAAATAACAAAATTGAGTTCAGTGGTGTTGTTGCTTTGAATTGCTGTTTGATGCCCTTGGGCTCTAACAGGCTGGCTGGGATTGGGAGGGGAGAGAGGGCAGCTTGTGCAAGCTGTGTTCCTGCGATAGTGTTTTAATTTCTTCCTCTTCTGTGCCTGGTTTACACTTTAACATAGTTTAATTTTTAAGTCTCCTCTTTTTTCTCCCCCCCCTTTTTTTTTTTCCTCTTTCCAAGGTGAATGTCGAGCAGTAATGTAATGAAAAGTTGACAGGCACAGATCTTTTTTAATAACTCTCATGTTGCGTAGCTTAAATTGGTTTAACTATAGCTGAGCTGAATAATAAGCAGAAGTGAATTCATCTCATGAACCATGAATACTTTTAAGTCTCCTTTTGGAAAGGGTTTGATAGCTCTGAGTCTCATTCTGAAAGAATGGGACCATGGTTTGTTGGTCACTGTGTGAGAGCTGAGAAGAGTGGTAGAGATGAGACATAACATCCTCAATTTGAAGTGAGATGAATAGGCAAGTCTGCTCCTTTTCAGGCAGCTCAAGTTTCCTCTCTACAGTGTATAGCTGCACCAGCTGGTATTAGTGGGCAGTTTTGGGGTTGAACGTGATTTTGAGAGTGGCTGAAAACCAGGCTGCTTTCCAGCCCTCCTTTGCAACACGCATCATGTGGAGCTGCATAACAGTGCGTGGGGGAGACTCTGGGACAGCCAAGGGAGCCGAGCGACAGGGTTAAACCATATAGATGCATGCACTCAGATCTTCTACTAGAGCAGGTTGCTCCAAGTGCTTTCCAGCCTGGCCTTGACCACTGCCAGGGATGAGGCAGCCACCACTCCTCTGGGCAACCTGTTCTAGTGCCTCATAGTGAAGAACTTCTTTCTAATGTCTATTCTCAGTCTCCTCACTGTCATTTTTAAGCTATTCCCTCTTGTCCTGTCCTTACAGGCTTTCATCAAAAGTTTCTCTCCAGATTTCTTTTTTGGCCCTTTAGGCACTGGGAGCTGCTCTAAGGTCTCCCCTGAAGCCTTCTCCAGGCTGAACCAACCCCAGAGCTGGAGGCAGAACTGCAGCGGTGTTTCAGCAGAGCACGGCAGAGTGGGAGAGTCCCCTTCCTTGACCTGCTGCTGGGAATGCAATGCAGGACACGGGCTGTTTCTGGGCTGCAAGCACGCACTACCGGGTCGTGATGAGTTTCTGATCAACACCCCCAAGTCCTTCTTCACATGGTTGCTCTCAGTGTTAACTACCAGGTGGAAAGAAGAAGTAGCGGCTGCTCAGAAGTATTTTAGTGATTAATTTGAGCAAGGCTAGTGAGAACTGTGGACCCCTCAAAGGTTTTGTGGGGGAATGGTGTCGCAGATCCCAAATGAAAAAAGACAACCTGCAGATAGGAGGAGGGATACTTTGCTGCCGTGAGAAGGTTGAGCCTTGTTTTCTAGCTATAGCATGTCCAAAAGAGGTTTCTATAAGACTACATGCAGAGGGACAAATGCTGTCAGTCCTTGAGATTTGTTTCTGCATAGGGAGTGGAGTACACACGAATCTCCTCTTACCTCAAATGTTTCAGCTCTAGTGAAAAGCCAATCTTACAAGACAAAATCTCTTCCCATGTTCTGTCTCTAGGTGTTTCCTTTCTTCTTTTTTCATCTTCTCACTGATAACACCATTCATCTTCTCTTCATTCCTGTTTTTTTCAGGGATAACTTTGTTGTATTTCCTCAGTTTTAGCCCTTTCTTCCAAATGTTTTGTATAAATTTACTTCATTCTCTCTCTCCATCACCATGACAGCAACAATACAGCAGAGCATCCTTCTGACCTCTGCTACAAACAAAATGGGTATGAAACAGGTTCCAATGAATAGGCACAAACAGGTTCCAGCGAATTCCAAAGAAAAGCAGCCCCTGTGATAAAAGGTATGCTGTTACCCTACCAAGCACTTAAAATATGTCCATTTAGGGACCGTTAGGAGTAGATCTTTATTTCGTCTCCTCTGTGCAGATTTTCTCTTGCGCAGCCTCTAATACTTGGCCATACATTACTTACTCTGCCTGCTACCTTGCTCAATGCTTGCAATGAAAGCTAGTTAGAAATGTTCTGCACTACAATTCCCATTGTAAAATATGGCTTGAATTAAATGGTATTTCTTTCCTGTGAAATTGTATTTTGCAATAAAAAGCCTGTACTACTGGAAGTGCATGCTTTTTAACATTAACATTTTGCATTTGCTTCCTGGCTGTAGGGTTGACTTTTCTTTCAGATTGGAATGAATTTTACATTAAAGGAGTTTGAAACAAGGTGAGCTGGTCCAAAAATGAGACCTTTCATTTGACCCTGAGCAGTTCTTTTTCCCTGAGCTCATTCAGGAAACAACTTCAGCATTGTGCCTTTCTTGTTCTGTTTGGACTGAAAAAAAAAAAAGATGAAATGGCGACTTTTTAAATCCTTCAGAAACTCCATCTGCAGAACAGCTCTGCATTTTGGGTAGGGACACGTTGTGATGCTCTGCACTGTGCATAAGAGGGGTGTCCCTGTGGGAATGCTGCATGGGTGGTGTCAAGCACACCACAGGCTGTGGGGCAGGAAAGAACAGCCTCTTGAAGTCATGGGCCAGGTTGGAAAATGGGAATCACTAGCCATGCATCTTCTGTGATGCAGAGCAAGAAACTGAAGTTATCAGCAACTGCATGCCTCACCTGAATACAGGTTGTAGGGTTGATGTGTGGAAATGCAGATAACTGCAGTCAAAAGCTTATTTGAAGGTTTAACTTGGTGTATTCAAGTCAGTGAGATGCTAAATGCTCTGGAGTTCATCAGACTGATGATGCCTGGAGTATTGCAAAACTTGTTGTTGTATTCAGTGGCTTTAATCTCTGTGTGCTTCAGTCTTCACTTTTATACTTGATGTTGCTGAGAAATGAATTTATATATGAAAACATTTACATATAGTATGCTGTGCTGAGAACAAAATGGTCTGAAGTTTTCAGCTATATCGGTAAGAAAATTCTCCACAGGTTCAAGAGGCAATGCAATGTTTTCTGCATGAGACAGGATTTGGATGTTGTATACTAAATAATAATTAGGGTGATAAAAGTCTGTAGTGAACAATTACCCATTTGGTGAACAAGGCAGGTGTTTCAGAGGGGAAAATAGGAGGCAATTGGGTAATTAGACTGTGCCATAACATGTGAGCACAATAAAATTTGCACAGGCAATTTTAAATCTGGCACGGTCTACCCTCTGAGCACCTGACTTGGAAACCTGAATACTTCACGACATCGCTTTTGATGTAACACCACATTACTGATTACAAGTATTCCTGGGCAAAATTACTCAGTAATTTCTGGCTGAAACTCAGGCACTGTAACAATCTGAGCTATAGAAGAAACAAAATAATCTATGGTGGTTTTGTGGTAAGAAGAGAAATGCTGAATGGATAGCATGAGAGAGGGGAGAGATGGCTGTTGCATGGTGACTGGCTCCAGCAACTGGAGCACATTTGTTGATCCACCCTTTTTACTTAAGTTCAGTTCACTTGAAAGTCCATCCCCATAAGAAAAGAGACAGGCATAGGGGGGTTATTTGCTGCTTTGCAAATAGATCACTCCTGGGCTGGTTAGACAGACTTACAAGAAGAGTCCTGCCTGCACACACTGTGGCAATGAGACTTGCTGGCAGCCCTGGTACAGTGGAGTCAATTACCCATTCCTGCTGCAGGATTTGTGGAGTGGAAGAAAGGCAGTCGCTCCACATCCCTGTTCCCAGTGTGCAGTGCTTGGGATGTGGGTCGCCTGTGCCAGCCTGCTGATGGACTGTGGACATCAATGCCTTGCAGATGCCTTTGCTTGCCCCTGAAGAAGGGACTGCGCAGCTATAGACTCACTACCTTGCTGACTGAAAATGTTTCATCTCAAATAAACACTTGTCTCATTATCTAGCTGTGCTAGCTTTGCACTATCTGGTTACTGCCTGGCTTGGAGACACCTGTTCCGTGTCCAAGCATTTTAGAGAAAAAAAAAAACCCTATCCAAAGCTGTCAACAGACATAAAAAGGCTGCTTGTTTCCATGGGAACATGCTCTGCTGAGCCCTGAGTATAATGAGCTGCTCCCTGTGCTGCAGAAACACTGGACGCTGCTGGAAGAGCCAAGGGGATTGTTCACCAGGCTAGTTTAGGGATGCAATTCCCTTCAGTGGCTGTCCTGTTTGAGCAGTGCTCAAAGAGGATGCCTGTGGGGAGACAGAGCTGTGTCTTGGCAGTGCCTGTGGAGAGGATGGACGTGTTTTGCAGATAGAAAGAGGGAGGATGGGGATGGTGGTGTGGGTGTCTGTGCTTGGAGGAGCAGTGTGCGTGCACTGCTTGCTGCTGGGCTTCCCCCATGATTGCTCCTTCTGGAACTTGGAGCATCCAGCTTCTCAAAAGTGCTGTGTATGCGGGATGGGAGAGTTGAACAAAACAGCATCATCTGGGCTGCTAAAAAATCATTTTTGGTAAGTATTTTTTAGCCATGGGTTCTATGTCCCTTTCAGTAAGGAAGTATTGAAAGAGTTCTTGTGGTGCAACTTCAGATGTATGTCATGTCCGACTTGAGTCTGCTGTGGCCACTGCTTCCTTCTGTAGCTGTAAACTCTTTGGGGATGGGCAAAGGATGCATGCAGCTGAGGGCTCAGAAGATTAGGTTGCATTGCACCCTTTGCTGGGGAGCTGTGTCTCTTCAGCCCGCACTCTAGTCATCTGCACTTTTACTCCTGAAGACTCTGTATCAGTTAATGAAGTTTCAGGACAGATGAGAGACCTTATGCTAATGTGTCTACAGCCTTTTTAACATGCCACAGAATCATAGAATGGTTTGGGTTGGAAGGGATCTTAAAATACATCCAATTCCAACCCACTGTCAGCGGCTGGGATACCTTCCACTAGGGCAGGTTGTTCCAAGCCTTGTCCAACCAGGTCTTGAACACTGCGAGGGATGGGGCATCCACAGCTTCTCTGGGCAACCTGTGCCAGGTCCTCACCACCCTCATGGTGAAGTATTTCTTCCTAATATCTAATCTAAATCTCCCCTCTCTCAGCTTAAAGCCATTCCTCCTCGTCCTGTCCCTACATGACCCTGTAAAAAGTCCCTCTCTAAAGAAAATATCTTCAAAAAAAGGTTGTGCAAACCATACTGCAAGTGCAGAAGTTACTAAATCTATTTGTGAGTCTTAGGGATGGAAAAACTGAACTGACTGCAGTGGGCAACCTTTCAGTTAAAACTGCATTGGCACCAGAAGTAGTCTTATGGAAAGCAGCTTATGTGATGGTGGTTCTCAAAAGGGCTCTGTGGAGGTCCAGAAAAAGAGACTTAACCTGGGGATAACTGGAGATAAGAAAGAACTGGATCAACAGGCAGCTGGATAAGTAGGACACTGTGTCCTTTGGAAAGGGTAGGCATCAAGCCTCTCAAATCTCTTGAGAAATCTTTGAATGTGTCAGAGAACATGTAGACAAGGTAAGTCCAATTGACAAAATCCACTTAGATTTCTGGAAAGCTTTTGATCAGTTTCCTCAGTGAAGGAGCTTAAGGAAACCAAGCCACTGTGGGCTAAGAAGAAAAGCCATTTGATAGGTAACTGCTTAAAAGATAGGAACCAAAAGGCAGGAAGAGCCATGCACCTCTGTGAGGGAGGGAAGTCGGCAGTGGTGCTCTGCAGAGACCTCTGCCAGCAGCACTCTCATGCTGTGTATCTTAAATGATCTCGAAGACAAGTCAAGACTGAGTGTGAAGACTGATGATGATAGTAATGGTGGTAAAAAGAAAGCCAACTTGAGTGACTAGGCAATGAATAGCAGGTGAAATTCAATGCAGATAAATGAAGTGATGCACATGAGGAAAGACAGTTGTTGCTTTATATACAAAATTGAATTCTGAGCTGGGGATCTCATTCCTCAGTGAGACTTAGGAGCTACTTTAAAATTATCCAATGGAAATGGCATTGTAGAGCTTAGCAACCATCAAAAAGTACGAGGCTTGGTGGAAAAGAATTGGAGAGCAAAACAGATTATAGCTAGGGCTCTGTGTCTTCTCCTCTGAGTGCTATTCTGTACCCCCATCTCAAAAATGCCTTCTTATTGCTGGGAGAGGCATAAAGAAGACCAGCAAGTGCTAGCAACATGGGAAGTGCTTGAATGTGAAGAATGATAAATAAGACCTATAGAACCAGGGCACTGCAGGTCACTAGTTGTACAATGCTACTATGAGTGGAAGGAGAGCTGGAACAAGATGTTTTGTGTTTCTTACAGCACAAGAACTTGGGCCATAAAAAAATGCAGATGGAACAGTCAAATGAGAGGTGACAATTCTTCATAAAACACATTAACAGGTTTCTTGTAGCTATCTTGAGTGCTGCAAGTTCAGATAACATTTGTATAAATTACAGGGAGCAATGCATTAAGGAGTACTCACAAACCTCTTCTGGCGCTCCAGGTGCTGGAGGCTTGGAACAGGTATTCAAGAAGTATTGGTACATTACCTTTCACAGAGTATCTTCAGACTGGATGCTCATGTTGATAGACCTCTTATCTGATGCAGTATAGTCATTCTTCTGTGAAGAGAGGGATAAAAAATGAGACAAATGTTATTTTCACATTGTTGGGTTTCCATTTCATACTGAGGTGTCTCACTGTTACCACAAAAATTGAAAAAGCTCCAGAATACCACTTTGCACTGTTCATCAGGTGTTTTTTTATATAGGAGTTCATGGCCCTTTAAAAGCTTAAGAAAACGTTTTCTCCATGAGGCTTATGATTTTCTTAAGTGAGATTAGACAATGTGTAAAATCATCAGACCTTTCTGCAGAGAGAGAACAGTGAAGTGTCAAGCAGGGAAAGAAGGAAAACTACTCTTGGGAGTGCTTGTCACTTCTGTTATTTCAGGTCTCTCAGGCTCCTGTCACAGTTTCAGAGCAGTTTGTTCTATTTGTCTAATGTTCTAGCCCAAAGTAAAAGGTGAATTGGGGAAGTGAACATTTGCATTGGATGGCCATGATCCTAAAGGAAGTTGAAGAATTCCCATTTGCTGCTGGTTAGTGATTCTTCTCAGACCCATTCCCAGATCAGAGGATAGGTATCAAAGATATATCTAAGCCCAAAATAAAGCCACAGGAGGCAAAAGCCATCTTAGTGCTCAAGCCTGTAGCTAAAGTGCTGTAGGGATTATTCTACAGCTTCGACTGGTTTTCCTTAAGAGTATTTCTGCTTTACTGCTCAGGAGCCATTATTGTGCTCTGCCACCCTCATGTTAGATGATGTAGGAGAGTGAAAATAAGTAAGTCTAACTGTGGAATAAGTCATCGTAATGTCAGAGATGTTAGGTGTAAGTATCCTGCTGATAGGATAGATGTGGTTAGCCCCAGGTCAGTAAGGTGTATGATGGTAGAGCAGAGGACTGCTGTGTGTTTAATGCTGAGAAGGTGCTTCAGTGCACTGGCATGTCAGTGCCTAATAATTTGTCCCTGTTGAAACCTCTGCAGTGGCCTGGCAGTGATCGTGCCAGATCTTCTGCAAAATGGGTACCTTGTCTTGGGGAGCCCTGAAGGCTGACTGCAGTGGTGGGGGTCTGTGCATTGCAAATTGCAAGACCCTGGCTCAAAGGAGGAGCCTGAAGTGAGATTTGTTATCCTGGACTGCTCTTTAAAAAAAGGAAAAAACACCAAGGAAATAGACCTGAAAGAAAATTTAAACATAATAATGAAAAAACATGTAATAAAAAGTTAGTTTTGCAAGAGGCTGACAGGGTTGGCGGAGTGTTCATTATATGCTGTATCAGTAAGTATATGAAATGTTAGTGTGAAGGGAATTCATTTCCCTGTAGCAAGCATGACAGACTATTGAATTGCACGCAGAGGCTGTCTGCAGGTGGCAGGGTGGGGAGACCCTCATCAGGATTTCTCTGCGAAGGAGTTTACTTGAACAGCATTTTGGTTTTGAGCTTTTAAAAGTCCAATTTTTTTGGCCAAAAGCATTTTTGTCAATGCTCTGTGCACAGATGTGCTGTTGAGAGGAGGCTCAGCATTCATAGGTTGGGGTGCCCTGGGGACACTCTGGCTTTCCTGCTTGGCTGCAGAGGGACTGTCCCTTTCCTTTTGCTCTCTTTAATTTTCCTGATCTGTTTTGCTTTTTCCAGGCTTGGAAATCCCACTGAGTATCCGTGCTCACCTTTCAAGGACTTTATCCCTTCTAGTATGAATTGGAAAATCTCTTATGGGCAAGTTCTTTCCTTCCATGGGGCTCTGCTGAATTCAGCAGTAGCTGTGGACTGGGGAGAAGAAAATGATCTCACACATGCTGTGAAGGGTGGGGAACACAACAGCAGAGACTGTGAAGAGAGAGAAGGGAACAACCTGAATCACAGGGATGAGAGTTTAAAGGTAATTGGCCAGCAAGGGCTAAATCTGGACTTATGTATGTGGATCTTGGCCAAAACCTACTCCACAGGGTCAGGCTGGAGGTGAGGATTGCATGGGCTGTGGAGATCAGTCAACACAAAAGCAAATATGCACACACAGGTAGGGCCTTTCAGTAACTAGTCGTGTCGAAGTGGAGTCACATGTAGAGAGGAGTGAGATGTGGCTTGTGATTAGGAGCTGTTCCTCCAGAGCACAGTGCCCACTGACAGGAGGGTTGTGACAGGACAGCATACTTTAAGAGCTTGGGCTCACCTGGCCAAACATGAAGCTTTCACCAAACCACAGTTTTAACATCAAGAATCAAACTTGCTTTTGGTCTGCCTTAAAACTGAGCTGTAGTTTGAAATAGCTCAGCAAACTCTTCAGTGACCCTCAAGGAAAGGGATGGTGGAGAGCAGTTACTAATGCAGGCATTGCCTGGAGATTGAAGCATGCAAGGTTACTGCTGGAAAGACTTTAGTTCAGCTAAGAACCCTTCTGAGTCTTCTCTCTTCCTTGGATACTGACCTTTCAAATCCCCTACTGTCATTAAGTGTCACCTAACCTGTGGTGACAGAGGCTTCCAGGCAGGGGCCCTTCAGAGTTCTGTCTTTCCCATAGTTTTCCTTGTTAAATCTATCCTGGATCCCCATTGTCCTGGTTTTCATTAGGGCTGTACATTTTTCTCCCAATGTCCTTTGGAAGAGCATCACTGCCCTGTTGGGTAACTTGCTTTATCTGGGCAAAGCTGAACTCTGTATACTGCCGGATGGATGAAACTCTGTGTTCTGTGTTATACAAGTCAGACCAAGGGACTGTTGGGTCTGGTGTGTCTCAGATGGTGAATATATAACTCAAGGATGAATGCTCTGCAAATGATACTTGTCTTTGGTTAAAAAAAAGACAAGGAACTGAGAGGTAGGAATATAAAGATGGAAGTCCTCCAAAAGAGACACATTTATTGCGCTGTGACTTAGAAAGTAAGACTTAGTATATAATTTTTTTATTGCTACAAGAGTCTGCTCAGTAATTGGTGCTGCCCTATTATTGCAACAGAATTAATTGCATAGTGGCTATTACTGAGCACTGGGGATCTACACCAGGCAGTGATGGCCGAAACAGCTGAACATCCGTAACCTTCTGATCTGGACTGGTGTGGGAGTTCTTGGCTACGAAGCTCTTTCCCTGCAATTGAACCAGAAAATGGAAGACCTGAGAATTAAAGGCTGAAACAAATTACAGTACTCAAACCTTACAATGTGATTTTAAAATTAATATCTGCATCCCCTCTGGGCTACCTGCATAGACAGTACTGGGTGTCTCATTCAGTGTTCATGCCAAAGGCTGGAGCACCTTCATTTTGCTTTGAAGTCCTCTGCTCTATCATGAGGCGCACTGATTAAAAAATGGAGTGAAAAGAATTAAAGGAAAGAGTGCAGCAGGACCGAGGACTATGTAGGGACAGTGGATTTTCAGCCATAAGCACTGGTGCTGCAAATACTATGCTGGCAATGTGGCCTTTCCCTGTAGCTGGTGTCAGCAAATGACTCTGACATGCAAGGTCTCTCTAAGGTGCAGAGCTCAGGTAGCAGGAGGCTCTGCTGCTCCCAAACACAGCTGGAAACAGAAGCAGGAGTATTTGAAGCTAGATTGAGGCTGGATTTTTTGAGAAAATAAAATGTGCTCTGCTATTTGGACAGCTTAGTTAACAGGCTGCAGTGGATTCCCATACTGACTTGTCTCTCTAAAAGGCAGCTCTTGAAGGTGCTGAGGTAATTTGGTTGAATTTTTGTTTATACCCCCGTGTCTCAAACATAGGAAGATAACACACCAAGCTGTGGAGCTGCAGGTGTTAAGTGCCTTCGAGGTTCAGAGCTGCTGTCAAACAGGAATTACAGCATCCTTAAGCCCGCTTGATGCAGTGCAGCATCTCTTTGCTGTTGGGGTGTGTAACTGTAGTAGCTCAACTGCGTGAGCTGTATTGGTCTGGTTAGGGATGTGAGCTGCTGCTTTGCATCTGCTCTGCTTCCAGGTCCATGGTTGGTGGCTCTAGAGCCCCAAATGTGAGTCTCCACACCTTCTTGCCTGTTCTCCTTTTTTTTCTAGTTGAGTAAAGCAAATGGTATATTAAAGGTCATAATAGATAATCAAATCCACCCTTTCTCATGAGGGCCTTCTCTGGCTTTGTTATATTTAATCAGAGCTATGTATCCATACTCTCAGCGATTGGCAAGATAGGGGTAAGGCAGAATCTGTGATTCACTTCCGAAGCAAAGGGTAGTGTGTTCACCTCCCACTTTATTTTCTTATTCCACTTCATAGATACCTTTTACAGCACTTCATTATTCTTCCATTTTCCTGAAGGAACCTAGTGTTTGAAAGTGGGTGATGCCTTTAACCATTGTGGTTTTGCATGACAGCATGGCAAAGTCTCATACAAGGGAGCACAGCCCTGCCTGTAACTGACACGTCTGATAGAGTGTATACGCAGTACACATGACTCAGACCTCTGTGAGCTCACTCCAATGGGGCTTTGCAGGGCTGCTTTGGGCATGGTAACTGCCTGCATCCCTTTCTTTCTCTGCACTGTCTCAGTGCAGGGTTCAGCTGAATGCCTGTCTCTCTGGCATGACTTGCAAGGGAATAATCTGAACCCATTGGGTTCAGATATCTGTTAATCATTTCAGTCTCCCTAACAGCACTGCCCTCCCCAGACCTGCAGCTGTCAGCAGCTTTTTGGCTGTTTCCTAGGCCCCACTGTGTGCTCACTTAAACCCCTCTTGTTGGACCGACTCCTTGCAGAGATTGGGGAGATGCTGCTTGGAGGAGGCCGCCCACTTTGGGTGTGTGGTCCCAATGCTGTCAGAGGCAGGAGGATTGCCTGCCATGTGGTAGGCTTTATAGATCTGTTTTCTGGCGCTGAGGCTGAGCAGCTCAGTGGGGGCATGGTCAGACAGCCTGATCTGCAACAAATCAGAGGGCTATCAACAGCTTTGTTGTGTTCCTGGCTGAAGGGTTGAGAAGTTTCCTGCCTTTGCTCCTCTCCTGTTCCCTTGTAGGAGCTGAAGCCTTGTGGTAAGGCTGCAGTAGCAAGTACTAAAGGCTGCAGGGGCTTGTTGAGAAGAGAATTCCATTGGAGGAAGATAAAGGCTGTACCTCTCTCTTCCTGTCTGCCCTCCAGAAAGACTTCTTCCCATTCAGGCACAGAGATCTGGTTCAGCCAGCTTTGCCCATGAGCAAAATTCACCCTGTGGCAGGGCATCCCAGGGCCAGAAATGTTGTGCTCATACGCTTTTGGCAGGTTAAACCAGTTCCTTGCAGGCAAGACATTTCACAGGCACAGTATCTTTCCCAACACTGGTGATGTTTCTAAAGGCATAAAATAATTTGGGTCTAATTAGATCATTGAAACTTGTGTTGTGTGGCTTGTAAATTAATCTTGTGGACTGCTGGTAGCTGCCGCAGGGATGAGTGGGAGCTGCTTCCATGGTCCAACAGCCATGGTCAATGGGTCAGCTGAAAATCCAAAGCTGCAGCAGAGATGTTTTAAGTAATTTCTTCCATAGAAGAGAGCTGTTGTATTGTCCTTGGTTTGTGCTCATGAAGTCTGGTGTTCTGGGGGTCTCTTTGTCATCTCTGGTGTACTAGGCAAGTTTTAGGTATGTGTTTAAATTCAGAAATGGGCTGGCTGATGAATAGGGAGCAAGGACCTGGAGACCATGATATCTGCCGTGTCTTGCTCACAGTGGGCTGCAAAAGCCACTGCACTTAAGGCAGGACAAAACTAAAAAACAATAGAAATCATGATGATTTGCTATTCCAACAGACTAATAACCAAAGGGAAGATGGTACCCCACTACTTTCTATCGCTTTAATCACTGTTGTTACTTACTTCCAGTGGGGGTACTTTTAGGAATAAGAGGTGATTTTGCTTGTGCATTGAACATTAACAAAACCATGATGCTGTTACACAGCCAGTATCTAGGGCAAAGTAGATCCCAGATCTAGGGACGTTGATCTCTGTGGCTTAAAGGCTGTCTGAGGATGATGAAAGCAGTCTCCCTTGCTTTAGAGCTATACTTCATTTTTACAGCAGTTACCATGAAGAGGTTAAGAAGCAACTGGAGCTATTGCACCTCTGCTCCTCAAAAATGCAAATACAAGGCTTGGTATTCACAGGTCTGCTCCAAGTGGTCCTGAAGATCAAAGAAATAGCTGTACGCATGTGGCATGGCTGTGATGCCTCCATCATGATGGGAAGGTCAGTCTGCGGGGAGAGCTGCAGCTGCCTTGCAAAGCTAAGAACAGCCATAAAACCTGCTCTCCTTTTCCAGTGTTCACTGCGTAGCCCAGGTTTGCCTATGCTGCTCCCTTTGTGCATACAGAGGTCCATGATGCTGTCTCCTCATTCAGTGAAACTCAGCAATGAGCCAGAGGGAGCATGGGGTGATTGCCCAGTGCTAGCCTGGCATTCGTGGTGGTAACTGCACATTTTTCCAGCTACAGTTTGTAGAGAAAACAGTTTATGGAAATGTATCATCAAACTGATTCTTGCAAACCAAGGCTGCTTTTCCTTAAGGTACTTGGGAAGAAAGGCATTCATGTTAAATGTAATGAGTTAATACAAATTACACAGATAAGTTGTTTTGCCTCAGGATCAGTCAAAGAGCCAGTTGCTTTTGTCACAGAGCAGTGCTGCATTAAACCTTCACCCTAAGGAAGGAGATTTACCCAAGAGAAACCATTGTCAGCATGCAGGGATTAATTTCTGCAGAGGTTTGGTGGGGGTTATCGTGACATAAGGCACCATTTTGCTGTGTGATTGCTGCCACCAAAGCCCCCAAACACTTTCATTTTTTTTTTTTTTTTGGGGGGGGGGTGTCAAAACCTTTGAAATGAAAGTTTCTCCCAGGTGAAAACGTTTAATCAAAAATATACTGGGAAAACCAGGATTTCACCATACTTCTTACACCACATCATGATAGACAGGAATGAGATCTTCCATACCTAACGCTTCTGCTACACGTGGCTTTTTGGAGTTGAAAAAAGGTTTAACTAAAGCTACAGAGGTGTACGTACTGCATACACTGCAATCACTTTGCACGCAGGGGAATATATGTTTGCAAATTAAAGACTAATCATTCCAGGTTTACCAGCTTCTCTTAGAAATACATAATATAACAAAGCAGACAAAAGTTACTTTAAATAGAGTAACTTTATCAGACGTACTCCTAGAGTTCTCATCACAGGCTTATGACGGGATGATGTGACAGTAATACTACATGGAAATGCTCTGCCATCCTTCCCAGAAGAAATGAGGAGCTGTGATACTGGAGCTTGTCATATCTTGACAGGACTCACAACATCTGGTGACAGTGTAGTAATTAACTTGCATCACTGGTGAGCATTAACAGTTTTGCTTGCACATGGTGTGTAATAATGGGGATTAATTTGGGATATTATTTATTTATTGTGAATCGGAGCACAGCACTGCAAGTGCCACTCCACTGATTGGAGGAATCTGAGCTTTGTAGACATGCCCTTTAATACCAGATGTTTCCCAGGCTCTTATGCAGGTAGTAGCTGGTTTGGCTGGAGTGACAGTATCTGATGAAGAGAGTTGCTGTTGAGAAAGGAAAATCCCGGCGGGGACTGTGGCTGGGTTAAGTCTGTGGTGTGGTTTAACTCTAGCCAACAACTATCACTTAGACTAAATACCATGCAGATGATCGCTCACTCATTCCTCCCACCTTTCCCCCAAGCAGGATGAGGAGGGTAATTGGAAAAGTTAAAACCCATAGGTTGAGATAAGAACAGTTAAATAATTGAAATGAAATAAAATGGCAATAATAACAATAATAGTTCAGGTCAAATGTCCTGCCTCTGCTCCCTCCTGGCCTGTTGTGTTCCTTCTCATTGAGGAGAGCAGAAGAGACTGAAAAGTCCTTGATAAGGGTAAGTACTATTTAGCAACAACTAAAACATCAGTGTGTTATCAACGTTATTCTTGAACTATATCCAAAACACAGCACTGCACCAGATACTAGGAAGAAAATGATCTCTATCCCAGCCAGAACCCAGGACGTTGGTGAAATGGCCAAGGGGGAAAATGCAGTGCGCTTTGTTCTGCCTCATGTATATAAAAAGCAGGAGACACTGAGAAAAGATGAGCTGGAGGTGAAGGAGGCATGAAGTGGGAGTTTAAAAGGCTTATTAAGGGAAGTGATTTGTATAAAGACCCAGGCAGCAATGTAGGCAACCAGTGAGTGGCACTGAATGGCCTTGTACTTTGCTGGTGTCCTGTGCCAGCCCCTGCATGTGCCCTGGCAGCACTGGGTGCACCATCCAGTGGACTCGGCTGTTCTGCACCCTGCAGGTACAGCTGCATGCTTGTGGGCCTTCTTGATAGAGCTCTCCTTCAGCTTTCCCTGTCCACCATTCCTCTGTGCAGTGGTGACTCCTACTGAAGCTTACAGTCGTACATCTTCTCTTGCTATATCCCAAAGCCTGAAATAAACCAATTCCTTATTAATTAGGTTTTTATTTATCTGTTTCCATAGTTTAATTGCATATGTGGGAAAGAGGCATATGTGAAGCAGAGGGCAGGAAGAGCATCCTTCCTCGTGACTTCCTCCAAGTCTGAATTCTGGAGCAAGATTTTCTACTCTTAGCTTCTCCCCATGTTCTTTTAGCTCCAGCATATCTCAGAGGAGGAGGAGAGAGCCTGCTGCTGGGAAATGTCTTCCTTCATCTTCTCCCTGCCAAGTCAAGGCTTTGCCAGTAAGGTGGATGTATATCCTCTCCTCCTCTCCAAGTCAGCCGCAGCATGCGGAAAGCTTCTCATTGAGCAGTTCAGCAGCAGCTCATATGCATGGCCTCATTCCCAGTCTATAATGGGTTCTGCCTAATGTATATTCTCCTTCTTTCTAATTAAGTGGTAACACCTTGGTGGCAGAGCGAGCCTGTAAAATAATAAAGGGTTTTGCACTTGGAGGCACAGGAAGGCAGGCCCTGGGGAGTGATCCTCCCCAAGATACAGGAATTATTGCAATTACAGAGCAATTGTATAGAAAGGAGAATGGAGCAGCAGACTTCTCAGACACACTTTTCCAGCATTAATATTTTTAATTAAAGTTATTGGCAGTGAGATATGACTTTGGCATAAGAGATAGCACAACCTCTGCTGGCAAAGTGTACACGCTATACTGTCTTTTCCTGTGGTGGGTGAGAATGTATAAGTGTGTTCCTGCAAATATTACCTTGGTCTGGTGCAAACTCTTCTTGGATACTAACTTGGGGCACTGCAGGAGCAGCACAGTTCTCTTGCAATTCAGGGACAGCTTTATTAATGCTGGGTAATCCTGAAAGATCCCCTTGGCTCCTGACTGCCCCCTTGGCTTCTGCTTTTGCAAATGGGAAAGCTGGGATCCAGGAGATGGGATGGGAATGCCAGAGGATCAAAGGCACTGATTGTTGACTTTAAAATCAAGGTGCGTTTGGTGCTTCTGGAGATTCTTCCTTCTCCATCCTGCCTTTAACATCTAGTAATGTTCTTTTAAGGGTAAGGATTTTTAAATATCCGACTTTAAATGGTTTATCCAAGTTCAAAAAGAAAAATAAGTGTCAGGTCAAGGAGCCAAAGCCATGTACCTGTTTACCAACCTAGAGCCTTAGGGCAGAAGATTTTGCTGTGAAGGTTTTGTTGTTGTTACTCGTGTTTTGGGGGTATTCAGTAATCATAAAGGGCTAACTTCCCCAAGTTTTTCAGCTTGAAAATGTCATGGTTGGTTTATTCTGCCAAAACCAGCCAGGATCATGAAAGCAAAGAGTTGTTGCGACAAGATTGTTGCCCAGTGCCTGGGATTACTTCAGCTCCTGTGGGAAGGACATGGTGGTTTGACTTTAAAGATAGGAAGGCAGCAGTAGCCAAGTACTTGTATTAATCAGAAGTGTTTTGGTTTTGGAGGGTTTGCTGTTGTCTGTTTGCATGATTAGGAAGTAAGAGGTTTTGGGACCTACAAAATACTCCATGTAGGGTTTTGCAGCTCAGGTCAGTGATCACAAGTCTTCAGGTTAACCTTTGCAACAGTGGCTGAGTGACGTCAGTTCTCAGCTGTAAAATGGGGCTAATAATGTAGGTCCTTATACAATGTCTTTTTGTCTGTAATTATAATCTAAAGCTGCAGAGACATCCTTTGCTCTCCATTGCAAGTGCTTTGCTGCGTGACAGACAGTGAAGCAAGGTACTTTGCTATACCGTGAGCAGGCTGCGATGCACTTTTTCAGCATTTTAAATAGCTGGCTGCAACTCTCAGCATAGCTGGAAGAACATGAACCTACATACCTGGGCCACTTTTATTTTGTAGGCTGCAAGGCCAGTATGCTGAATCCATTACCATCTGTGACCCCAAGCAAGGCATTCCACGTTTTTGCTTCTCTGGCTTTATCATTAAAGTTGAGGAAGGAGGTATGATCTCAGGAGCTATTGTATGGATGTAGAAATAGAAAAAGAGGTGAGAAGTCATCGAGATACAGAGGGACAGAGATCTTTAATTGCTCTGAAGTCTGTGATAGTTCTTGCTGTTTACTTTCGGATATGAGGGAAGAAGGAGGTTTCCTCAGGTCCTCACAAAATGACATCAGAACAATGGCTGTGCTTGTGCATCTTTAGCTATTTTGGAGTAATATAGGGAATTTCACTAGTCGGTTTTGGTGTTGTCAGCACTAATGTGTGCAGTGTTACTAAAGTGACTGGGGATTTCAAAGCTCGCTGCATTAAAGACTGCATTTTCTGGAGCTTAAATAAAGGTCAGCTCTACACATTGATGCCATATTTCAAAGTTAACACCTTTTCTTCTACTCTGGAGAAACTTCACTTCCATCTTCATCAAAGCTAACTGGCAAAGTTTTTTCCAGACTTTCCAGGAGAATTCATTGTAGAGGAAAAAGATGTGTGGGAAAGGTGAGCCAGAGAGGGGCAATGTCCTGACCTCTGAGAGGTGTAATGGAAACTGTCCTACATCACACGGAGTGTAATGCTAGTTGAAATCCACAGACACAATTCATGTGTCTGAGATGATGGTTGTTGATATCGTAAAGTAATACTCATTTTAATTATGTAGACAGCAGGCAGCTTAACCCATCTCTACTATTTCACTTTCCCTTTGGACACAGATGCAATCTATCAAAAAACTGTAGTTGTCTATTATGTTAATTCACAAATTTCTTGTCAGGAATACACTCAGGATTTTATTAACAGTACAAGTTCTGTAAGACTTCTTATTTTGCAATGCCTATTAAAGTAGATGCTAATTTGATCAGTTAGGTTTCTAGTATGACCTGTCCTCAGAATTTTCAGGTAAAGTTCAAACTGGGTTTCTGTGCCAGTAGGATGTTTTTCTCTTTAAGCATTATAGCACTTTCCCTAGAGTTCTGTGCAGGGTTCCGCATATGGGATACTTCTGTGTACTGTTCTTCTGAAAGGCCACAGGGCATGGGTCATTTATGCCTTTGCTCAGCAGCATTGTTCTCCAAAACCTTGCCACTAGGCAGATAAAAATGTCTCCCCATCTTTCATGATGGATCTGCAGATGTTGTCCGGTCAGTCTTTTGTTGCCTTTGCTCCAGATAATCCACTCAATTACCAGGAAGGTGACCTCTCTCCCAATTAGGTGATGGTCACCAGAGTCACCCTGCTGTCTCTTCCTTGGGCTTTGTTTTATTCTTCCTTACAAATTGGAGATGCAGATAGAGGAGAAAGACAAATAGTGAATACACATGCACCATGTGTGCAGATAAACTGCTTGTGTGGTGCAACACAGGCCCAAGAGAGGACACAGCCAACCTGCAGGCTTTGGGGATCCAGCAGCATACTGGGCAAGAGAACAGCACCGCTTTTGTCTCTTAGTCTTTGGCAGGGCTTTGGTGCTGTGGAGCCTTGCGCTGCCTGGAGCATGGGGCTGAGCCACAGAGTACATCTCACCAGAAGTAATTTCCAGACAAAACTGGTGTAAAGAAAAAAAAATTGACTTTTGACATAGTCTGATAAGCACCGATGTTTGTTTCCAAGAGTTTGTATTTTATGTAATTTAATACTTAACAATGACTGACAACAGTAGTGATGGTGAAAAACATTAGAAATGAGGAAACTGCAGTCATTTCAGTTGGCTGCAAGCCTCTCTGCTGGTGCGTTTTCCACTGCCTGAACCCTATGATTTTCAGCATAAAGCCTGGTCTTTTATATGCCATTGGTTTTGGAGGCTGAGGCTTGCATCTCTGAACATCAGATTTCCAGCTGAACATAAAAACAGTAGCCTCCATGAGGGATGCATTAAATGCAGTCTAATCTTTAAAAGGGAAACATTTTCCCCTCTACGATTATCTTTATGAACGGGGAAAACTAAACAAGCATTTATGCAGGTTGTGTCCTTCTAAGAAACACCCCTTAATGGGTCCTTGCTGAAAGCTCTGTTGGAAGGGAAGAAAGACTCAGTTAGGCTTGGTGTTTTCCCTCATCAATCATTTCTGTTCAGATCAATACTTCCGTTAGGACAAATATAACAAGGATTTGGAGGCAGAGGGCCAGAGAGGGTAGAAAGGAATAAATATCGTCAGCCTCTGATTCTTCTTTACTGATGGTTAACATAGTATGGTCTAAAATAAATCACATTGTCTCAGGGCCTCTTTTGAGTGTCTTCAGCTTGGCATACCTTCTGCCCATTCCCTGTTCCTTGTCTTCCACAGTGCAAGATCTGCACATTCTTCTCTTATCTGTCCTGTGAACCTCACAATGGTGAGGTAGAATAGCATCCTTTCCCCAAGCATGGGGATGGCAGGAGAAGCAAGTGAGCAGGGTGCAAGAGGACAGGTGAGTTGAAACACACAAGTGATACAGATAGGGCTTTCTCCAAAACTGGAACTTGTCAGTGTTTGAAACGTCCTGTTGCAGACTCTTGTTGATTTGTCAAGAATGGGGGTACAGGGTAGAGTATATAGCCTGCATATGGTGCCCAGAAGCTTGGTATGAAGATATATCAAAATCCTCTGGTATTTTTCCTAAAGAAGTTTCCTTAGTGGTAGGAGCTGCTCACATTGCATTCAAGTGTCTGGTTGACTGTGGTAGCTAGTGATTCAGACACTTATCTTTACTTTATTCTGGTGTAATTCTTGATCATAACCATGGCAGATATTAAGCCAGTCACCCATTTTTTACAGACTGATCCAAGGATCCTGAATAAGAGTCTCTCTTCATGTCTTAGCTGAGAAATTTCCATCTGGGTTCTGACACCTGTTTATAATCCTGTAACCACCAGTATTTTGTGGGGTGGTTAGAAAGTGATAAAGTCCTGTGAAGCGAGAGGTGGGGAGTCAGCATCAATGCGTCATGCCAACTATAGAGACACCTTTTTTTATTCATATCTTTAGTCATTATCATCATTATTTATTAATTAAATTTGCTTGCCAGTCCAACAGTGTGAGCTTATGACTCAAGTGCATCTATAATTAATTGTTAACTGTTGCTTTATGTTGTTGTGACCTGCCATGGGTTCAGCAGTAGCAGTCATTTTTCTCCTTCTTAGTAGTTGGTGCAGCACTGTGTTTTTGACTTGTGGCC
>JAOEHY010039642.1:0-14396 GCA_025447955.1 Psilopsiagon aurifrons | reverse complement strand
AATCATGGCTGATGGCTTGAGCTGGATGGAGCCAGAGGCTAAAATGTCCTTAACAGACAAGTTTTGGGGCACCTCCTTTTCAATCCTTTGGTTACTTTGTAGGCTTGGAAAGGGCCCTCTTTGATTCTCACTTGTCTGCATGTTTCTGCCCTCTGTCCCTGCTGAATTTCCCTAGTGCCCAGCTCACTGGCTACCTGGGCAGAGCTACTCGCAGTGGGGTGGTGGAAGAAAAACAGTTTATTTGGAAAGGAACAACCTAGAGGGCTTCAGCCTGCAGAACTGCAGCTCCTATGCTTTGCATCTCAGGTCTACATGTTCCTGGTGAAGTGGAACGACCTCTCTGAAAAGCTTGTCTACCGCCGGTTTACTGAGATATACGAGTTCCACGTAAGTTGTCCCAAGGTGGGCACCAGCCCTTGGCCCAGCGCTCCAGGGCTCGGGTTGTGGAAAAAGAAAGTGAATTCAAGCTGAAATTGCCCCAAACTAAATCTGGCTTGGAAGGAGCGCATAGGTGCTAGCGCTCCAATGTTCTTTGCCCCTAGTAAGGCGGAGCCATTATCTCTATGCTCCCCAGGCAGATTTCTCCCAATGTCCCAGAGTCCAGCCAGCATGTCCTGGTAGCAGGGGGGTGAGCACGAGGACGGGGTTGCTCCAGAGGCGTCTCCTGGTGCCATCCTCACAGCCATGCCTGGCTCTGCTCCACAGAAAGCACTGAAGGAGATGTTCCCTATTGAGTCCGGTGACATCAATATGGAGAAACGGATCATCCCGCACTTGCCAGGTGAGGGACAGGCGCGGGGGCTGGGGGGTGAAACAGAAGTTGCAGTTGGTTGGGAAATTCCCCAGTGGGCCGAGCTCTGCTGGCTTCCTCCCATGCAGGTGCTTGGTGCCATTTGTGTTCCTGCCCACTGGGCTTGAAAGAAACCGAACCCCAGAAAGGTCTGAGCAACAGCAACAGTGGTTTATCCCCAGACTTACGAGCCCTGCAGATCCTGTCCTTCCTTCCCAAAGGCTGGGCACCCTGGAGACACATCACAGTACTGGCTGTGGGAAACCCCTGAATGGCGAAAAGGATTTGGCTTTGGGGGCCTGAGCTGAGCACTCCTTCAGTGATGCTGTCACTGGGTTTGGTTTTAGTGCCCTTATGGCAACAATATGTTGTAAGAGGAAGCAATGCAATATGTCTTCAACAACAGGAAATGAACTGATGCAAAGAGCTGATTATTTGTCCCCAAGCAAAGTACAGGTCAGCAAAATTCCCCCTTCATTTAATTTCCTGCTTTAAAAGGAGGCAGGGAAGATCATGAGAATAGCTGCTTCTCCCCAGGTTTTTGGGCACTGAGCATGTCTCCCTTGTGCCTGCCAAGGCTGGAGCAGCAAAGGAGGAGGTGGAACCATGCCCTTACAGAGCTTCACCTTATGAACACTATGCAGCCACGCAGTGCCCTTGGGGCCAAATCCACTTGTTTTCAGGGCAAAATTAATGACTCAGAACAGCCTGCTTGGGAAAGTAATTAAACCAGGGCACTCTGATTTTTCTGAGACTTTTCCCCTCTTCCCCAGCCCCAAAGTGGTTTGATGGGCAGCGCTCAACCCAGAACAGGCAGGGCACGCTGGCCGAGTACTGCTACACACTGGTCAACCTGCCTCACAAGATCTCCCGCTGCCTGCATGTGATCAGCTTCTTCAAGGTCCGTCATGATGACATGAACCCTGTCACAGACAGCCAGTGAGTCCAGCTGCCTGCTATCTGGGGCTAAATCCTGCTTTCCCAGCCTAGTGCCAGCAGTAAGGGGTGATTGGCACTGAGCTGCCTTTGCTCTGACCCATCTAGGATCAGGAAGCCCGAGGTCTTCCTCCTGCCGAAGGATGCCAAGAAAAACTCCACTGGTAAGAGGCTTCAGAGGGGTGAAAGCAGCTGCCTCAGCAGCAGCAAAGCCTGGCAGAGAGACAGGCAGCCATTCGTGGCTCTGGCCGACAGCATGGTCTTTTTGCCAGAGCTGAAACCACAGCCTCAGGGGAATGAGTCCCAGTCCTGGGGTTCAGTTAGTTTAGGATCAGAAGAGGCTGGGAGAGCACTCTGGGCTGCCCTGGGGCTGCTTTTGGCATGCCTGAAGTAGGGAACATCTCTCACTTCTCCCATACAGACATCACGGGCCCCATTGTCCTGCAGACGTACCGAGCTATTGCTGACTACGAGAAGAGCTCCAAAACCGAGATGGCTCTAGAAGCTGGGGACATGGTGGATGTTGTGGAGAAGAGCGAGAACGGTACATCTGCATCCTTCCAGAGAGCCCCCGAGGGCCAACCCCATCCTGGCCACCAGTTCAGCAGAGATAGGGTCTGCCTGTGCGTCTTGTCTCCAAACTCGAGTTAGATATGCCAGTGCATGGGTTAAAGGGTAGGTGGTTGTACCAGGGTCTCCGGGTGGAGAGAAGAGGCCCTGAGCAGATGCAAATGGCCTCTCGGCACTTCCCATCCCCTTGGGACATGTTTCATATTCAGATGGAGCCATGTGACAGTTACTTTTGGCCAGGGAGGGTGAAGGGAAATCCTGGCAACCTTCTCACATGCCTCAGCCTGGTTTCCTGCCCAGGGGGAAGCAGGATGAACTTTACATGGTTGCAACATGTAAACAGAGACCAGCCCTGGCACCGTCCCTCCTGTCCAGGCCACGTGGATGCCTGTACCCTGGTGCTGGTGTCCCCATAGCACCCTCTGCTCTTGCCCATGGCTGCTTTCCTTGCAGGCTGGTGGTTTTGTCAGTTGAAGAATAAACGGGGCTGGGTGCCAGCATCCTATCTGGAGCCTATGGATGGACCTGATGAGTCTGAAGAGCAGGAGCCCAACTATGCAGGTGAACCAGGGTGTGCAGCAAAGCAGAACCTGCCACAGCTCCCCACTGGAGTGGCTCATTCAATAGCCCCAGGTGGGCAGTCCACATGGAGCAGGAATTCTGGGCAGGGAGATGTTGCTGTAGGAGCTGCCAGAAGGGATAAATCTGATGGCTTGGTGCCTCAGTGTCAACCTCAGGAGCTTCACATGACCTGCAGCTCAGCCTTAGATGCTTGTTTTGGCTGATCACCGATGGAGAGCTTCATCCAGTGGCTGTCCTGGGCTTGCTGCATGAACACTGTGTTTCTGGGTTAGCAAAGGAGCACTGTGCAGCATTTGAAGCTAGGACCTAGGCTTTTCCCAGTGCTTGGCTCCTGCACTGTCTTCATCAGCCCTCCATGACAGAACAGAAGAGAGGGAAGATCCTGCAGGCTCATGCTGGTTGCTCTCCCAGCTTTGTCTCTGTGGTTTTCAAAACACTGCAGCAGACTCTGTTAGCACAGCACTTCCTTCTTCCTCATTTAATCACCTGAATTAGAAACATGCTCTTCAGCAGAGATAGATGTGCTTCCACTGCTTGCATTTACCAGCTTTCTCCTGGAGAGAGGCTGGGACTGCTGGCATGAGGCTCTGTGAAGGCTGAAGGAAGTCTGAATCCATACTGGGAGACCTGGGTCTTGCCTAAAATGCATGGTAGATGCCCTGGTGCTTCCTCTCCTAAGTGCTGGAGAGGCTGAGCTCCACTCTTGGGGAGCTAGCATACAACCTGCTGACTCAATTTTGTGTGCAGGTGAGCCATACATTGTCCAGAAAAGCTACACAGCCAGGGAGGAGGATGAGATGACCCTCAAGGAGGGTGATACCATCGAAGTCATCCACAAGCTCCTTGATGGCTGGTGGGTCATCAGGTGAGAGATGCCAAGAATAAATCAAGCAAATCAGGGCAGAGGGAAGGGATGAACCAGCAGTCCTCCACATCGGTGCTGTGGGTGCTGCCGACCAGCACTTCCTCTTGCAGTGCTGCTTCTAATAGCCTGTGCCTTTGCCAGATGTTAAATGTCGCAGCTGGTGCTTCCTCTGCTAAGGGCTTCCAAAATATCCAAGAAGGAGGCAGGTAGAAAAAAACCTTGTTATTTTGCTCTAAGTATTCCAGCACATCTTTACAAAACCTCAGCTTTGATCCCAGCCTGCCCTGCACACTTGAGCTTTCCCAAGGGGAATCCCAGCTGCTTTTGTGCTCTGGAGAGTCACAGGCTGCTCATTCACAGCAGGAGATGGCGTGGCTGCAAACCCTGGGGATCCTTCTCCACCGGCCTGTGCTCAGGCACATGGCACCAGGAGGATCTCCTGGTGTTTGCAGATGTGCTGGGCTGGAAAGGGTAATGGGCCAAGGGACCAAGGAGCGTTTCTTGAGCACACAGCAGCAGTGTGTCTGGCAGGAGGCCCTGCGTGATGCTTCAAGAGCCCAGAGAATCCCCCAGGGGAGATAGTATGAGCTGGTGAGAACCTGAAAGCTGTGAGCCATTGCTCTTTCTGCTCCCTGCTTGCTTCTGGGACTCAAGCCACACTTTCAGTGAGAGCCATGGGTACACAAGGTGTGAGGACAGTCAAAGCCCTCCTCACTGCAAGCAACAGGAGAAATAACCCAGCAGCAGCTGGGAACATGAGGAGGTGGTAGTTGCAGAGCCATGACTGCAAGTGATGTTGCTTTGTGTTGCTCTGCAGGAAGGATGAAACCACGGGGTATTACCCTTCCATGTACCTGCAGAAAGCTGGGGAGGTGAACACCTCTGTGAAGAGTGAGCTGAGGAACTGGAGCGCTCCTCCAAGGAGGTAGGAGAAGCTCTGGGAAGGAGGGAGCACTAAAGCTCTTTTTGAGTGGGGTGAAGTTAAACCAGACAGGGATTTGTGGTATCCCTTTATTCCCCAGCAATAAGGAACTGCTTGGGATTGATGCGAGCACGGCAAAGATCGACCAGGGGCAGGCCTGCTGTAGCAAAAATAGCTCTGTGCTCTCCAGTTTCCACAGGCAGAGAGGCACGCCAGCATTCCTGATATAGGGCTGTATGATCCTTGCTCCAACAGGTCCTCCAGCCAGGCATATTTCTCCTTGTCCTTCTGCAAAGTTTCTTTTCAGGGCTAATGAAGTTTAATTTTCAAATTGTCCTTTTTCTTATTTTCTAAGTGCATCTACTGAATCTTTGAGAAGCGAGGAGAGATTTGACTAATCAGAGCTGCCAAATGGCCTAATCTGATGGGAGGATTTGAGCTAATGGAAGGAATTTTATTTTGTTAGAAAATAAAGATAAAAAGCGGTAATAACTCATTAATTCTGATGCAAAGAAAACTGATGGGAAGGGCAGACCTTGCTGCTATCTTTTCTTCCCTATGAGAAAACATGCTATAAAATCCTTCAAAATCCAGCTCTGTTGGAGCAGAGATTGAATGCGAAACAGTGTGAAATGGCCCAGATCCACCTATTTGAGTGCAGTGATGCTTACTGAAGCCCTTAAGGTAGGGTGGTGGCCTGTGTCAAGGACAGTGAACTCCCCCCGAGGGTGAACTCTGTCCCTATGGCTCTGGAGGCAGCAGCCAGCCTGAGCCCTGTTGCAAAGGTGGTGACCTGCTGCTGTGGGTAAGAGCTTTGCTATGAAATGGGGTATGTGCTCAGAGCATGAAGAGTGCACATTGTCTCGAGCAGAGCAGGAGGACCATGCCATGGGATGGGTATCAGAAGCCACCTTGCTCATGCCCTGCTAGCGAAGACAAAGTGGTGGCCTCCCTCTGCCTGCCTGGGGATTGCTGCCCAGCCTTTCACTTCTCTCAGCAGTTCCTCTGCTGTGGGTTCAACACTGCACATCCAGGTGCACACTGACATATATCCCACATACTGTTCTCATGGCCCAGAAACTGATCCTCGGGCATCAGGGAGCCAAGCCAAACCTCACAGTAGGGATCTCAGTGTTGCGGCCAGTATAGATGCAGCAGTATAGATCTATTCGTCAAACAGTTATAGATCACTTCCAGGGCTTTCTTGGATAAACCTCATGCCCATCTCATCCTTCCAGCCTTGTGCTCAATCTACCTTGTCATCCCTATCATTACTTTCCAGACTTGTGCTCAGGCTTCATCCTTCAGTATCTGCTCCCACAGCAGCAGTCCAGCTGCCTCCTTACATGCTGTACATCACATCTCACCTACAGCTGCCCCCGAGTACTGGCTTCCATTTGCTGCCACTAGTCAAAACCAACAGCAGATGTTGAGGTTTGGGTGAGGCAGAGGAGGAAGTGTGTGTGTGGGGAAATGCTCGGCAAGGAAGTGCACAGTGCAAGTCTGCTGACATGGAAACTGAAAGGGTTGTTTCTAACTCACTGCAGATCCACCATCCGGAATGTGAAGAGCATCCACAAGCAGAGACGGAAGCAGATCAGCCAGGAAACCTACAGGAGGAACAGCAGAAAGTACATCCAGAGCAGGAGAAACATGAAGGAAAATTTCCAGAACAAAGCCAATGTCATCAGTGAGTCTCAACAGGGCCTTTGCCCTGGCCGTGGGCTGAAGTCCTGCAGGCATGGCCTGTACCTTCCAATGCTGGTTGCTGCAGTAGGACAGCACACGAAAGCCACAACTTGTCTGTCCACCATTTTCCTATGAGGAAAGCGTGTGCAGGGAGGTGTTTCTTTTCAGTGAGGTTTCTTACCTCTGGTTATAGGTCTGACAGAGAAGGAGCAAATATGGTCCTGGTGGGAGATCAGCCCACACTTAGGACCTTTCCTCTGTCCACCTAACCTCACCTGTGCTGCTGTTACCATTATCATTATCATGTACATTAGCTGCCAGCAAAGCACCTAGAGGGAAGTGTTGCATGAAGAAGAAGGCTGCTGTTGTTGCTTTAGATCTGGTAATCCCCATGCAGGACCCACAGCCTTCCCAAAGGAGAGCAGCTCCTTGCACAGACCTAGGGCTGGGCTTCCAACTGGGCAAAGCTCCCAGCTGGGCGCTAGTGGGCTCATCCCACCACCCTGACCTCTAGGAAGACCATTACATGCATGTGAGACAGGAGGAGAGGCAGGAGCTTTGGTGGCCATTACATAGGAAGCTTTTGACCGTTGACATGAAGGTGTTGGGTGGTGGAGAGCTCTGACCCATCTGTACATCTGCTTTACCAACAGTTGAGAAAAATGAGACAGAGGAGAACAAGCCCAAGGCTCAACCTGCTGTTCCTCCCCGTCCCAGCAAAGACCTCATCCTGAACCGCTGCACCGAGAGCACCCGGAGAAAGATCTCCATTGACCATCACGATGAGCCCAAGACGTCCTAATGATACCATGAGGAGGATCTCGCTACACCAGCTCCTGGGCCCCAGAGCCTTGCCACAGGACCCCTTTTTGCCCCCCTTTGTATTTTGGATGATTTTGCATTTTTCACCAATAAAGGAGAGACACTTTATAGCCATGTTCAGCATCTGCCTGCACAGCTGGTCAGTGCAGGTACTAGGGAGCAGCCTGATGGCATGATGCTGAGAGGACTGGGCAAGAGTTTTTTGCTAAAGATGCTGTTGGGGAGGAAATTTGGTTGGGCAAGCAAGAGGATGTCAGCATCCTCCTGGAAGGTGGCTGTTTCACTCCCTCTGGAGGAAAGTGAAGGCTGGGATGTGTGGGTAGGAACCATGAGACAAGCTGGACCCTGAAATAGCTGCAAAGCATGGCAGTGGTGGCCTCCACCATGTCAGGAGGCCAGTGGCCATCACAGTGCCAGTGCCTCTGGAACAGGGCTGCTGCTCACCAGGGAGTGTGGTGTGAGGGCTGTGTCTGTGTGCCACCACAGCCAGCCCCGTCACTGCCATGCCAGGCAGGTTTGGATTTGGGTTTGTGTCTGCATCTGGGTTTGTGATGGAGCCTGGGTCTGGACCTCGGTGTAGGTTTGGGTTTCGGTCTTGGTTTAAAATTATGCCTGAGTCTGGGTCTGGAACTGCGCCTAGGTCCAGGTTAAGGTCTAGGGCTAGGATCAGGTCTAGTTCTGCATCTGAGACTAGGTTTGGGTCTGGGTTTGGATTTGAGTATGGGTGTGCTGTTCCTAAAATGAGGATTCTCCACCTGATGTGCAATAAGCAAATCAAGACAAAGAGTCAAGATACTTGGTTTTATGTCAATTGTGCAGATTCAGGTGCTCGGCCTCTACGACAGCCAGAACACGCTTGTTTCAACTCATCTGACATTTATACCAGCAAGGTGGAACTGACTGGCAAGTAACAGCTTCCTTTACCACCCATATTTTCACGTTTACACATTGAGCTTCATGTTTAAAACAATTAGGGAGGTGCTCTAATTAGCCTGCTCATTGGTCACAAAGGGGTGTGTATTACAGTTAGGCAGTGTTAGTCAAGGATTCACTCCTATCTGAACTTCCGTTCTAATCCATGCACAAGTTATCTGTCTGATCAGCAGAGCAAAAGGCAGCCTGCCTTATCCTGGGGCTGTCCAGGATATTCTGCTTCATAGTCAGACACATTCCAAGGTTTCAACACAGACCCTGTGATTGCTCACATGTAACCCTATTAATTTGCACCAGGTGTAGGTCTGGAATTGGGTCTGGGGTACGCCTGGGGCCGCGGGCAGATACAGATCCCGGCGCGGGTCCGGGTCGCGTCGGACCCTCACGAGCGGCGTAGCCCCTTTAAGAAAGCGCAGGGGAGCAACTGCCGGGCGCATGCGCACAGGTGGCGCCCGGCGGAGCGCGGGTTCGGGGGTGAGAGGCCGGCAAGATGGCGGCGGCGCTGGCGGCCTGAGTTGCGAGATGGGGGCCGCGATGAGGGGAGCGATGGGGGGCGCGATGAGGGGAGCGCGGCCGTTGCCAGCCCCCCGCCGGGGCCTGGCCAAGCCGGCGGCCCCGCAGAGCTCCCGCCGGCTACGGGAGGCCGAGGAGGCCGCCCCGGTGTTCCAGTACGCGGGAAAGGCGGCCAAGCGGAAGGACCGCGTATTCGTGTGGGGCTTCTGCTACTCGGGCGCCCTGGGCATCCCCAGTTTCGTGAAGCCGGACGCGGGCTGGAAGAAGCCGCGGCGGATCCAAGCCACTCCCTACCGGCTGGAGACGGAGGAGAAGGTGTGCGCGGGGCCGGCTCCTGCGGGCGGTCTGGGCAGGCGGCGTCTGTCAGCAGGGAAGGGCGTCCAGGAGCCTGGTTTGCAGACCTGCCGTGATTCCTTTTTTCGTGTAGACACAGAGGCAGTGATCAGGGTGGTTGTTGGCGTAACCACAGTAGCATGCAGTTTGGAAAAGAAATTTGTCGAAGGTATGAAAGAGCAAGAATGAGAACAACGTTTATCAGAGAAGCAGGTTCATTTTTAGTGGCCTTTGTGTATTCTCTCTCACTTCCGTGAACTTGGAACCTTGTGTTGCAAATCACGCTGTTATTTTGCCTGCACCATTCCAATTGCTACAGTGTTGTCCAGTTCAGAGAGGGTCAGAGCTTTTGTTACTGGGCTTTTCTTTGGCAAAAGGAATAAAATGGGAATATTATTTTCATAATTTCCTTTGGTTCCTTTTATCTGCTGCAGCTTGTCAGCAGGTAGCTCTTCCTGTTGTGTGTGAATGAGTCCAAAATAGTGCAAAACTGCTTAACCTCCTCTAGTTGCCCCTGCTTTAGCAGGGGAGTGGACCAGATGATCACCAGAGGCCCCTTCCAACCCTAATGATTCTGTGTATGTGTGCACATGAAAGTAAAACTCTTAAGGCAGTAACGTTGGACTTGAGTTTATCCTGGTTTGCATATCACTGAAGTGTGTTTCCAGCCAGTTTAGTGAAGACCATGCATGCTGTGAGTCTGGGCCGTGTTTGGTTATAGCTTAAGGAAGGCTGAATGCTGATGACCAAATAGCGTAGGGGAAAACTTGTTTTTCTAAGCTCTAGTTTTTAACTGTTGTGGTTTGTGTTTGTCCTCAAAGATATCCTCTGCTGCCTGCGGTTATGGATTCACTCTGCTGTCCTCTCGTACCACGGACATCACCAAGGTGTGGGGAATGGGGCTGAACAAGGATTCCCAGCTTGGATTCCAGAGGAGCAGAAGAGACCGAAGTAAGATTTAAAGTGTTTTATAGACTTGGAGAGCAGCACTACAGGATACATATGATGTGAGAAACTTCACACTAGAAGGCGTGAAAAATGTCCAGGGGGCTTTGATGCAGAGTGCAGGGCTGTGCTTTTTTGTTCGGTTGTTTTTAAGAGAGTATTTTTGGGAACGTAGCTGTGTTTTTGTATGTCTTGTCATTGATTGTCATCTGTTCTGTGCACCGTGCTTACATTCTTGCCTGGATGTAGCTTAAATATCACAGTTTATTCTGCAGAAGGGTGTGAGTGTGGTGAAAGTGTTGCTTTAAATCTGTTTAGTTTGGTAGTAGACACTGTAGTGGACTAGTTAATAAAACAGTTTTGGCAGTATACTTCTGCACCTGTAAGCTAATTTGCTTTCCCACACAGATCTTTCTGTGCAGCCAGTGGATTTTTTTGTGAGCCTGTAGAGGTTTTTTATTTTAATACCAAATTGCATTTTGAAAGAGAAACATGTTATTCAGTCATTCTGTCTTACAGCAGACTCTCAAATGCATTTAAGGTGATAATTTCAGCACAGAACATTGCCACCTTTCACCTAAGACAAATATGAAACCCACAAACTTCTCCAATAGAATGACTGTCTCTGACTTGCTGCAGCTCTTAGTTCTGTATGTGGTGAAGTCTCAGGAGTATCTTGTAATTGACTTGCTTTTCATCTGACCTGCTGATTATTTTTGCCAGAGGATCCAGAAATAGGTTAAATAATTTTGCTGTTCAAACACTTATAAAGAGGAGAGTGTTCAGTGTGTGGTAGGATCTGTTGACAGTGCAGTGCGGATCAGTGGGATTGCTAAATTTCCCAGAGATGAGCTTCCTGTTGTAAAACTTAGTTTATTACTCAGTTTTACAAACTTACTTTGGTACCTGCTAGTCCCAGCGTGGTGTCCCTGTAGATTCTTTGCTTCCCGGGGAGTCTGCAGCCTTCTGAGTTGTTTTATTTCATGCTCTAACTTCAACTGTTTCTAAGCTAAACTACTCATATTTTACTCTTGCTCTCCTCTTCCTTAGTCACTTCCTTTTCTCTTTTCTCCAGAATCGCTCCGATTTCAGTGATGATTACCACAGATTCCAGCAGCTTGTGTTGCTCTGCTGGAAGGAACAGTGAGAGAGGAAAAGGTTTCTTGCTTTGTAACTTCCATGTTTCTAGACAGACATGAACGTCGCATTTCAGTTCCTGCTATATTGCATGGCAGGCTCCCACCATTTGCAAACAGACAGTTACGATGCCTGTCACATCAAGTAGTGTCTTGCTGTAAAAGGTTATCTAGATTTTCTGAGTATTTTCTAAGTGAAGGCAGTCAGAACTAGTTAAAGCACACCTGCATGTGAGCAGAATACTGCTTTGAGTCCTCCAGGATTTTGTTTCAGTTGTTACAGTAGCTTTGATACCAAAGGTTTTTGTCTCCCCTTAACCTTTTCCCTACTACTGGTTTATGTTTTGCTGTTCTTTTTTCCTTTATTTTGTTTCCCAGTTGACCATAACTGATTACATACTCTTCACCTTACTAAATCTTCTTTCTAGTGCAGCCTGTCATTTTCTTTTGTAAACTCTAGATCTTTTATCCCCTAGGGAGCCAGACTAGCTAATGTTTCCTGCATTCCTTTTTTCTGAAAGGGCGTTTAATCCACAGTTCTTTAAATATGAAGCCCTGAGATATTTTTTGTTCACCTTTTGTGCTGTCTTTTAGTGATCATTGCTGTTGTACCTTGATTGCAGTATTCCTGGTTGCATAGAGTGCTTAGTTCGTACATGGTGTTAAGCCATAATTCAGAATTATTTACCAGAGTAGGTAAACATATGGCCAAAAGCCTCAGTTTCTCAGTTCTGGCCACCTGAAACTTTAATGATATCCAGCCCCTAGATGTGGATTTTTGGCTTCAACCTGTGATTATTGCCTTCAACCATCCCTATGGCTTTTAACTTCTTCCCTCTATGAAGAATCCCAGTCAGACTTTTACTTTGGTTAGTATCTTGGCTTTCTAAAATATACCTGCTTTTGTAGCCAAATCGAAGCGAATGTGTTTATGTACAACAGGATGGACAAATAAATGATGAATTTGCTTTGTGGAAGCTACTGACTTTTTCTCTTTCTCTTCCTTAAGCTAAGGGCTATGAATACGTCTTGGAACCCTCTCCTGTTCCATTACCACTGGAGAAGCCGCAGCAGACTCGAGTCTTGCAGGTGTCCTGTGGGAGAGCCCATTCCCTGGTCCTGACAGATAGCGAAGGAGGTACAGCATTGCTTGTCAGGCATCCATTGTCACCAGCACTGTGCTTTTATTAAAAGCTCTGAGAAAGATTGTCTCTGTCTCTCAGAACTAGGTCCCAATGGGCTGTTTGCAGTGTAAATGGGATGCAGGTTACTATTGGCCTTTGTGGGATTGCTGCTGGGAGGGAGAGCCCTGAGCTGATAACTGTATTGAGCATTGCTTGGCTCAAGCTATAAATGTGTTGGAAGCTTTTTCACTACAAGTGTTGCAAAATATGGCTTATCTACCCTTGGGCCTTGCTGAAGTGTAGCCTGTCTGGCTGAACAAAACAAACATGGTTTTGAATGCAGTTTTGGATGCCTGTGCCAGTACTCCTGTGTTATTTTTGCCTTGAAGCCCCAGAGTGCTACACTTACAAAAGCAATTCATTAACAGGCCTTTACACAGAAGATCTTGTTTGAGAATTGGCTTTCCACATCTCTGGGAATTCTCTGGTGAGGCGGCTTCAGTGCTGTGCCTAGTGATCCAGTGCTGCTTATCAGTGGGTGAGCTGGTTCGTGGGTTGATTTAAAGCTCCTGTGGGAGTGCTAATCTATTTCTGAGTCTCCCTGGCAACAGCAAGATGTTGCTAAAAACAGCCAATGGGCTCCAGGTGCCTGCAATAATATTGTTCAGATATTGTTGATGAAAATGGATTCAGTCACTTGAATTTAAGTGGACTTGGTTTGAAGAAAGGTAATGCCAATTTTTACAGCACTGTAGTCTACCTTTCATACTGAGAATCACATGAATGTATTTTGTGCACCTGAAAAGAGGCTTTCAGGGGGCTGGACAGTAATAAAACCAGTGCATTTGATCATTGTTTTTCAGTTTTCACCATGGGGAATAATTCTTATGGACAGTGTGGCCGGAAGGTTGTTGAGGATGAAATATACGGGTGAGACTCCAAAGATCCTGAACTTCCTTAATGCTAAAAACATAATTGTGTGAAAACAGCCCTACAGAAAAGCCCGAAGGTGGGAAAAGTCTGATAGTGTAAGGTTCCTGTTTTAAGTAGTTCAAGAATAAGCTTCTATGCTGCAGGCATCACGTAAACAGCTTGGCTTTAAATCCAGGCTGGGCTCTTGCACCCTTCTGACCACATTCACAAATGGCAGAAAGATGTCAGCATGTGACAGATTTCACAGGGTATAATGAGAAAACTCAGCCTCCATAAATTGCTCATGGTAATTGGTGTTAGTAGTCAGTCTTTCTCCCTCTAGCCTCTTGTGCAATTTCTGAAGGTGTTAGAAATGCCAGTTACTAGTGAGAGAGAGACATCCTTTTGTTGGATATCTTTGCTGTAACTACACTTAAATCTGCAGTGCTTTGCCTTTACAGGCTTTCTGTGGGCTGCACCAAAGCATATTCTCAAAATGCTCTCTCTGGTAGTATTGATATAAGGGGATAGTGGGAATATGTTGAAAGTCACTGATTCCCTGGCAGGGCCTAGATGAGATCTTGCTTATTGCTCTCTCTGTGATCCACCAGACTTTTCATGTAGAGTTAAAGAAAAAAGCTGTGATTTTGCTAGCGCTTTTTTCACCTTCATACTGGAAGTTAGTCATTAGACTTCAAAACAGATCAGAATTCCTGTTTTTGTGAAAGAATGACATGGATGTTAACACTACACTGTGCTCTGGGATATCCGGTTAGCCTCTAGTGAGGTGTAGTATTTATCTAGGTGCTGTAGTGTTATCAAGTGTCTGTGCTCATTCTAGACTAGGGAGTTTGAGGATTGCACCCACCCCTAATTCCCATGAGAGTTTATGTTTAAAAAGTGACAGTTCTTAGCTTCTGAAATGGGAGAGCACGAAATTACTTTCCTTCTTTGTGCAGTAGTTTTACAGTGGAACTGTCCTCTTTGCATATGTAAGAGAACATGTGAAAGAATGTTTGTGTAACAGCAAAGGGGATTTCAGTAAAGGCAGGTCTGCCTTCATGTTTTGTAGTTGCAGTCCTCTGAAATAGTCTATATTGCCTTTTCTCTTCTCGGTGGTGGTTTGGTGGTGTCCAGTGAAAGCCATGTAATTCATCAGCTGAAGGACTTTGACAGCAGAGTTGTCCAGGTAAGAGGATCATAGAATCAGAGAATAGTTAGGGTTGGAAATGACCTTAAGATCATCCAGTTCCAACCTCCTTGCCATGGGCAGGGACACCTCCCACTAAACCATATCACCCAAGGCTCTGTCCAACCTGGCCTT
>JAOEHY010039641.1:0-11449 GCA_025447955.1 Psilopsiagon aurifrons | reverse complement strand
GGGAGGCTACAGCCCCTTCCAGAGATGCTACAAAACCCAGATTCTGATGAGTCATGACAAAGTAACACTATTTCAGGAGCAGTTTGAATGCTTCAGGCTCATTATTAGTTCTCTGAGTCATTTGTTTTTCGAAGGATCCTGTTGAGAAAAGGCACATAATGCAGCAGGTGCCTAAACTAAGCTCTGTTTATGGGCTTGCTCATTATTTATCCCCTTGCTATGCAGTGGCTGCAGGAGCTCTGCCAGAGCCAGCTCTCCTGCAGGGAATTGCCAGCAGCCCCGCGCAGGATGCAGACATGGAATTTGGGCACCAATCTCTCACCCTTCCCTCCTGCAGCCCTGGAGGTGGCTGCTCCACCAATGTGCCTGGAGCTGAACATGGCTCTAGGCAAGTGTCTTGTCCTCAAGCAGTTTCGGGTTATTTTAAGCCAAAGCCAGCAGCACGGTGCTGTTTGAAGGGTGAATTACTCTTGCTAATCAATGCAAAATCAAGTACATTAGTTTAGTTCTAATTTGAGCTGTGTCCCTGGCCTGTTGTTGACCCCCCTTCCCCCTTGCTGCAGGTGTATTTAGGGATGCAGGTGTATTTTGGGCTGGCTAATTTGCTGTACTTTGAAGGACGAAATGATGCCAAGCTGCCTTCCAGTGCATACCTGCAATGACATGGGGTCACTGCACCACAGCAGGGCTCCTGCAACCTCCTGGGGCATGGATGGCTTCCGTAGGTGGTGGGAGGGACTGGCACTGTCTTTATTTTTCTGTTTTCTTAGCCTTTTCTTCTTAAATAAAGAATTTGTCATCATTATTTTGTAATCAGAGAGCAGCACATGGGAGAGGGGCTGCTGCAGGAATGCTGTTAGGGCCTGGCCCCGAGCCTTTCTTCCATTGAAGGCACTCCTGGTGAGTGATCTCCCTGTCCTTACCTTGACCCACAGGCTTTCAATCGTGTTTTCTTTGATTGACATCAAGGGTCAGTGCTGGCTTTTGCCAAACTGTCAGCTCCCTGTCACTAACCTTGCTCCTTCCCTTCAAACAGTGTGTTCAAGAATGCCCACAGCCATGGCAATGAAAGTGCAAACACTCCCAGTGCATTAAGCCATACAACACTTCTACTTAGGGCTAAAGACTAAGCCATACAACACTTCTACTTAGGGCTAAAGACTTTGCTGGCATCTAATTACCACCTTGCATTTGCAATTTATTGCACAGCAAGCGTGCAACACAACCAGGTAGGACATGACATGAATCCTCATCACAGAAGGAAGCAGCCATGAACAGAACAAGAGCAGCTCAAAGCCTGCAGCACTCCCCACGATTCAGCCAGCCTGGGCAGCCCTTCCCAAACACCAACATCCACAACAGGAATTGTTGGCAAGACCTTTCTTCCTCTAACTCTTCATATTTGTTTTCAATGCTTTAATAAGGTTCCTCACATTAAAAGGGCATAGTTGCTCCCAGGAGGCCAACAAGACATGTTTGAGCAGCTCAAGTTGCCTGAGTCGCATGGAGAAATAAGATATAAATTAAAGATAACAATGGAGTTCACAGCAGTGAAGCTGTGCCACAATTTAACAGGAGCTTTCTGCTTGTTCTGCCCCAACCCACCACACACCACCAGTTACACAGCAACAATTATAACAACTCACACACATGTCCCTGTGTATTTTATTCTGCCTGTCCTGTACTTTATGCAAAGCTCTTCAAGACTTGTTCCTTCAAAGGTAAGAGTCTACCCCTTGACTTTTGGCAATTTAACTAGATTTGATACAGAGCTTCAGCTAAATATGAGTGTGTGGTGGCCCCTGGGGCCATGGAGACCTGCCTACACAGGGATCAGTCCTGCAGATGTGGAGGTGTCTCAGCTGAGAGAAGAGCGTTCTATCACATCACTGTGACTGCTCACGTTTCAGTGCAGAGTGCAAGACAGAGCAGCTCACGTGTGAAGTCAAGCTCGAGAATATGCCCATTGCCACTGACAAAGACTTTACAATCACTTTATTGAAAATGTATCAGCTTGGATTTTGCCAAACTCATTTACACAGTACACACATCCCCAGGGAGAGATGACAAAACTTCACCTGATGTTTGGGGTATTTCACCAGTTTCCCACAGTTCAGTGTGAGATTTGGTAAGTGCCTGCTACAGGTACGCACAGCTATTGCATCCCATCTCCATCAGCTCACCATGTCCTAACCGCACTCACAACTTCTCTGCTAAGAAGGTACCAAGAAACAAGGCTCTGCTTCTTGCCCAGTAGGACTCCATACCTTGCTTGGTGCTACCAAAAAGCCCAGCTGATATAAAAGGCTCTCTGCAACTGAGAGCCACCAAACCCCTGAAGACAGAGTGTAGGGACACCCCCCAAAAATCAAAGGCAGTGGTCTGTGACCAGCACATGAAGACTGAAGTACTTGTTGAGCAGTGAGCACTGGTCACATCTATTGCCTGAACACCAACTCCTCAAGCAGCCAAGAGGTAGCTTTGTTTCCAGCCTACCTCCATAAACAGGATAGACTGGCTACTGTCACTATCAATCTGTCCTTCCACAGCAACAGCAGCATAGACAGCCTATGATTATCTCTCCAGGCTGTCTTATTTATCAGTACTTTCTTCCTGCAAACAAGATCTCACTACTCCAGTTTAACCAGTGTTCTTTGGGTGTTCAGAGTTCATGTGGAAAGCCTGTAACAGCCCAGGATAAGAGCAAGCCTATGCCTCCCAGCCACTGTGCGTTCAGCTTCCGCATGAGCAGCAGCCTGGGTAGAGTGCAGCTGGTGAAGGACACAAGGACAGCTGTGCTGGACTCCAACAGCCAGCATGACTTTCCTTCCACATAAAGAAACAGTTATTAAAAAAACCCCAACCCTTTCCTTGAGAAATATTCTGGATAAGCCCAACATGGACACCCCAGAGCTGGTGACAGAGAAAGTGTCTATAAATTAATGTCCTGTGCTACAGATTTCACCTCATGCCAGTCTTCCCTGACAGAGATGCTCTCCATCCTTAGGCACAGAGGGATTCACCAGCTATGGCTGGCCTCAGTCTCTTCAGAAGCTCATCACAAACCAGTTAGAGCACTCCTTGCATTTCCACTGCTCAGGGAACATACTTCCCTCCTGCAGCCAGGCTGGAGCATTTCAATGATGCAGAGATGACAATACACCAGGAGCTCTACACCCATCTCCACTCACAGTCACTTCTTGCTTGGCTTCACAGAATAAGTCTTCCTTTCCAACAGCTTGTCACCAAGTGCCCCCATCTTCTTAGCACAGTGCTGAAACCCAGCACTATGACTAGGTAAAAGACTTAACCATGCTTACCATGTGATCAACTCCACACGCAACATCCACCACCTCACCGGGTACAGTCACCTGCATCAGACACACAAGAGTGCATTATTTCTTTGGCTGGGACTTTGCACCTGGTATTTCCTATTTCTCATTCTCCTCCTGCTTAACATGCCAGCTGATTTCACAGGCACATGTACCAATGAAAGTGCAACCTTGAAAACCCAGAGAAAGAAGATTCAGCACCCTACATGCTTGTGTGCTGAGCTGTGAAATATTCCTCTCTCCCTCCATACTCCACAGAAGGACACAAACCTTTGGAAGGACAGAACATGAGGACTCGCTAGCAGATAGTGAGGAGACCGTAACCTCAGCCCATCTGTTTTGCAGCAGAAACAGCATGACCAGAGTGTAATCCAGACAGCAGGAAGAGGATCTGCCCAAGGATTTGCCTCTTCTCTCATCAGCAAGGACTGGAACGAGGCAAAAGCTCAACTCAAGCCTAAGGCAGTTTTTGCTATGATGCTAAGCAGATCCAGCTCACTCACTAGAGTAGTTACAGCTCTTTCATGTAAAGCTGACTTCAAGCAGAGGCTACAAAATGATGTTAGAGCTAAGGGAGAGGAGAGAGGCTGGTTCTAGAGCAGAAGGTCACAGACAAATACCTTGGTAACTGCCCCTGCTTTGATACATTGCTGTGGTAGTGTCAAAACAGGAGCTGGCTGTTTGCGGGAGCAGAACCCTCAATGTCCACACTTAGGGAAACCTGGACATGCCACACTTGGTGAATTCAGAAACTCCACTCAGCCACAGCAGTGTGGTTTTAGGCAAATGCTCCAAAGTTGTCTTTTTAAATCATTTTTAAAAGGAGAAGAAAGCATACCAGAGATACACATCCACTGCAAGTTCAGACATAGGGAAAGGACTCCAGGGTGGTCCCACTGATTGCCTCCCTTCTCTCCTACTTGGCCTTTATGGAGACTGCGAACATCTGCTAGGCTGAGTGCTGAACTCCAGAGCCAAAGACTCTTCTACACCCCCAGAGTCTGGCTCTCCGAGCCTTCAGAGAAAGGAGTGGAATTGGAAGCACTGTGAAACAGCTATGAAAACAGTTCAGTGGATAAGGATCTCCTACTATAGCTACAAAGCCCATCCACTGACCCACCACCATAGCTGCCTGACATGGAAGAGAAGCAAGGGAAGGTCATAGGTCCGCTACTAGGTGGACCTTCTGCCACTACAGTCTGACCACAATGACCAAAATGTACACCTAATTTAGATGTGTAATGCAAGTCTTTTTGGTTACAGGTGACCAACACTGGTGGTTTCTTTGCAGCCTGTACAAAAGTGTGGGTTAGTAGGGGAGGGAAGAGGCAGTAAGGGGTAGCAGGTAGAAGACTGTGGACAAGCAGCAGGCAAGAACTCTTCAGATGTGATGGCAGAGCAGCAGGTGTTGCTTTGGGATCTGAAATGGACACTGAAATAGCAGACTAAAAGAATTCCTGAATGCCTTCATCCCTAAGCATGCTACACAAGGACCTCTGGAAAACAAAGCAGCTCCACAGTCACCTCAGGTTTCTGCTTTTTTCAAAGTTACTCAACGAAACTATAGAGCAAATGATGTTTCTTGCCCTTAAGATCACAAAGACTAGCTAAAGAATATACTCTTGACCTTAATACTTCCATTCTTACCCTCCATGGGAAATAATGGTCTTCCATCCTTCCAGTTCCCAGGCACCCTCTTAGATTCTTGCCCCATACAAACAGTTCTCCTCTGTCTATACAGGATAAAAAAAAGAATAGAAAGAATAAAATAGGGCAGAGTCAGTAAAAAGGGAGAATTCTATTTGAGATTCTGACAAGTGTGGCTAGAGTGCTTCTGGGAATATAAAGGGTTATACATGCAGTATGAAAGCCATCAAGTTTAGTTCCAAGTACAATAAATGTACTTGTGCTTGGGGAAAATGATGTCTAATGAGCAGGACAAGCAGCAAGTTCTGGGCATAAATCTGTGCTTCCCCCTCTTACAGCTCTTGCTTTGGAATTTTAGTTGAAAAACGAGTGCTGCAGAAGAGATTCCAGAGAATCATTCATGGTGAAGTCAATCATTTCTGCTGGGAGTGAGACAACAGCTGACCCACATCAACCCTCAGCACAGCAAATTAGGTAAGCAAGGCAGTGACATCTGTTCCAGGCCACCACCTAGGGACTAGATATTCTATCTGCTTGATAGAAGTGACCTTCTAATTATAACTGGGGAAGAGAAAAGGAACTTATGTTCAACAGTGGGAAAGTTTTAAGCTCCTCAGCAATACATGTGGATCTCAGAAGTGTTCAGATCAGCCCTCAGCAGAGACAAAAAACGATCTGTAAGATGAGCACAGTTTAATCAGAAGCCAGTTTTTAACACTTCCTGAATACCAGGAGGAGACCAGTTACAAGCACACTGTAGCCAGACCTATATAGTGCCATGTATACCACAGCCCCAAGAAGGACCAACCACGCTGGCACCTGGCATGTTTCATTAGTAAACTATTACTGCTGCCACCAATGGGTTTCCTACGCTGCTGCCCTCTGCTGCCCATTTTTAGATGGCTCTCAAATTCAAAACTTCCTTCAAAGGCTGGTATAAAGCACAGGGTTGTACATACCAGAGTATCATACCCTCTGCATGTTGAATGTGTAGGTCTTCCCACCTCAGATTGATAACCCAATTGCTCAGAGGAGCCAAGAAACCTTGAGTCCGATTTAGACTCAGTTTTAGCTTGTTCATTTATCACATGAATTCCTGCTGCTTCTGAAGTGCAGCTGACTTACTTTGCACGAAGAAATGAAAACAACCTTCCCAGGTTTCCTGTTTTAGAGAAGTGTTTTGTTTGCTTTAGAATAACACTTTCTTAATTGAAGCATATGCTAGTGCAGCACCTATGTCAGAAACCATGCTGACACCTGTAAATGTGCTGCCTGCCCCTCCTGTTGCATTCCAGTGTGCTTTAAGTGTAAAGAAAGATTCTTAGTTTTCTCTTAACTGTGAATAATACAGCAACGGGACTTCTCCATGACAGCAGGACTAGAAACTTACTTGTAATTGCTGCAAAATGGCTGAGTCCACAGCGAACGTGAGCAACACGGATGTCCGGACTGAAGTCTGACCAGCCAAAAAGGCTGGGTGGGATCATCTCTGGCACTGCTGTCTCTATTAGGTTTGGTCCTTTTCCAAGAATTCCATATCCCCAGACAAAAACATTTCCTTCTTCTGCATTACAAGAAGAACAGATTCTGTAAGGAAGTCTGTGCTTGTGAAATTCGTGCCATGACCAAGAGTTAATCAGATCCAAAAGGACATTTTCCTTTCTCCCAGAGCAGTCTAGCACCTTTTGATTATTTCAAATTTCCAAACAATGCATTCCCATCCCAATGCCTTCAGTTTTTCCTAAGCTGTGCAAGCAGATCAAGCTTCACGGGCAAAACTTTCATCGGGGAATAATGCCAACACAGTGTGGGCTGGATAAAAATACTTCAGCTTACTGATGGGATAGATGTTGATGTTTCATTATCACCGCTGTTTCCGTTGAAGCATGGCCAAACCAGCACTAGGCCAGTCGCTCTGCCTGGCATTCTGCCTTACACTGGGTGCCTGGGAAAGGCAGCAGTTGGACAGCGTAAGACAGAGTATGTTGCTATGCCTGCTCCCTTCAAGCTAGAAGCAAAAATGTCTTGTCATCACACCCACATCATACATATGAACATCTTCCTCAAGATGATCCTTCATGTAAGTAGTACAATACTTTCCCATGTTCCTTTACTTTCAACCTGTGCTCCCCTGGCCACCAGCAATCCAAAGCACCACTCATTAAGAAGCCTGCTGCAGAGCTTCACTCTTCTCAGAACTCTCTGCTTGCCAGCCGAGTTTATCAAGATTTATTTACACGTCAGATTTATAGAATTTGAAGGGCTCTTTTTCTCTCAAGTGCTGCCATCCTTCCTCCCTATATCCATCTTTATTACAGACACACATGGCCCATGTGATCAGCAAATGAGGTCAGAGCCACAAGCAGCAACCATGCTCTTCTTCTAGCTTGTTCTAGCTACTGAAAGTAACTCCCCATGTACATTCGTAAATCACAGATTTTGCAGTCTCCCACCTTTCCTCATAAAAAAACCCAGTATTCTTCTGTTTCCAGCAAAAAAAAAAAAAAAAACCATGCTCCATGATGCTACAATCAACTTACAATGTGGACTTGCACTAAAGAGGATGAATGTAAAAGCAAACTCACCCGTTAGCACAACATTGCCAGTCCCTCCACACGCAGCCTCCTTTATCTTCCCAATCTTGAATGGCAAATGTTTGGGAACATTCACCTGTTTAAGTTGCAAGAGATTTGTTACAGCCAATGCAAATTGCTACCTAGACACACATTTTAAACTTGTTCTCTAGTTCTGATTAGGGGTGACATTCACTGAATTGCTGATACAGACAACCTCTATCGCCTGAATTACAGAATGAATGCAAGTCCCACAATTAAAAAAGCCTACATGAAATGCATTAAGGCTGAGAGCGAGGACAAAGTGGAAGAAGTTACCCACTGTAAAGCTTATATGCATGGCAACAAAGATGGGAATGCTTAACATCTGCTTATATCCCTGGCTCTCTGAGGCAGACCCAATAGCAAAGTCAGTTTATGAGCACATCTGCAAGTTCCCACAAAATTGGTCCATGGTATTTTTGAACAGACTGCAAAAAATCACTTGAAGAAAATCACTCTTATTTGGTACAGTACAGCACAACAGAAACATACACAGCTTGACACATGTGAACAGTGACCTTGGATTTCCCAGACAATATCCAACTCTGCGATTCCACAATTTGGCCTTTATCTATGTTGTCCCTAAAATTCCCACTTTGACAAACATGCCATTCATCCATTTCAGACCCTCTTGACCTCCACTGAGCACCCAGCCAGGAAATTACTACACTACTTAACCTGGTCACTGTCTTCAGGCCTTACAGGTCTTGTAGCCTTACAAGAACAGGCATGAGAAATAGAGGCACTTACTTTACCAATTCAACTGTCCATTCTTCATCTTCTGCTAAGAATAGTTTGAGCATTAATTATTTCCTTGACTCCGTTTCCTACTCTCATTGTAGCAGGAAACCATCTGCCTAATTACCTTGGTACTACAATGCTTAGTGTCAAGTCAGCACTCTATCTTTGCCCTATATGAGTTTGCTCTAAAATACTTAGCTGTGAGACAGTGGCATTTGTTGAGGACTTGCCTATAAACCTACTAAGGTTGCTCATGCAAAATCACCAATATACAAGTTGATTGGAAGGGACTTCCAAAGATCACATGGACCAGCACCGTGCTCAAAGCAGGACCACTCCAAAGTCTAGATTAATCAGACAAAAGCCCAAATCCTGTCCTAAACCAACACAGGCACTTAAGCTGGATCTAAATTTGGTGCAGAGTCCATGGGATGGGGAAAGAACACAGGGTGCACTCTTCCTTTATAACAGACAAACTGGGGTAGGGTGACACAAACTTTTGCACATCAGTAGCTGGGAAACGTACTGCCCTAAAGCTGTACAAACATTTCAGACAGACTGGTTTTGTGAACATAGGTAAAACCAGCCCGCTAATGGTGTGAGTTTATATTGATTTATGCTGCTGCCTAAGGAAACCAGAGCAGGCAGAGGTGTGTAATTTTTAAATCTGCACACAGAAGCTGAACTGAAACATGTAAAACCATGCCCTCAGGCCAACTGACCTGTGTGGTTTCTGTGACAGATGCCAATTGCAGGTATTCTGAATTTCCCCAACCAAAGACATCTCCTTCATCTGAAACAGCCAGGCAGCAGTCCCCGTAGGAAGAGACCTGGATAATATTTACTCCAGCAATGTCACCATGTAGCTTAGTAGGAACACATGTGATGTCGTAGTGTCCAAGACCTGAAAGGAAGAAAGAAAAAAGTAGAGATTGCGAAGCATTTTTTCCAGACATACTTTTAACACCTACACAGGACCATGTTGTCATGTTAGAACTCAATCACCCTCTCTCCAAAAGAAATCTTTCTGTCCATCTCTTTTAACAACCAGTTTGAAAGGACAAGCAGCCACAAACACCAGTTCTACTAGCCTCCCTAGAGTACAAAACAACTTTATACAATCACACCTGAAAAACAGCCTCCTCCCTCATCTGCATGGACCAAGGCGTTTAAGAGCAGTAACCAAGCCAGGCAGACATCCCAACAGAGGTGAAGATTCACAAACTGGCTGTATCCTGCCTTCTGCAAGGAAGGCCATGAGTGACAGCACACTGAAATTAGTTTAGACCACAGCAGGTGAAGTGACAAAAGAGGCTGGTTGGAAAAGAGCGACAGAAAGGGCTGCCAGAGGACGGAAACAAGAATAGCCTACAATATGTCCACAAAAGACAACTACGGGAAGCACCCAGCTTCAGGAGCAGCAGAAGGAATGGTAGGAAGGACTGTGAGGAAGCTCTTTGACACCAGAGGCCACCAGAAAAAGGGCCTAGCCAAAGATCCTATGCTAAGACAGCAGCAGCTGCCAAAACCTTCTGTCAGTTCCAAAGAAGCAAGAAACAAAACAGACCCTGAAATAAGAATTGGGAAGGCAAAGCCTGCCCAGAACAAGGGAGCTAACCTTCCTATACCACTTCCACATCCCCTCACAAGCTTTAAACAGCAGGCACGTTCTCCTCAGACTGCATGCTTGGATTGCCAGCGTAGCATCCTAAAGCTCTTCTAAAGATGAACTGGTTTGTCTCAGTTTGGTTACACAAGAGAATTCAGAACATCTGCACACAGCAAGAAACAACTCAGCCCTTTTCTGTCTACATATGCATGATAAATATACATTAGAAGCTCCCAATTAGGGACAGCTTGCTACGCTCATCGATTCACTGAAATGCAAGCTGAACTGAGGTCCTACCTGTTTGTCCATCAGCTCCCCATCCACATGCATAGACTGTACCTTTCTTGGTTCTAAACAAGCTGTGGTCCTGCCCACATACAACCTGCACACAAACAAAGTCAGAGGTTGTCAGTGAAGTCCATGTGTTGAGAATCAATTTAATGAAGCATTGCTGGCAAACCAACTGAGCAATGAACCTCTACAGTGACAATCAGCTCAGATTTTCCACCTTTCTCTCCCCATCGAAAAGCTCTACAGACAGCAAAGGCATGATATAGACTTCCCCTTGTGGAAAATGTTGCTGCAGTTGATTTGTTCTGGGATCCAGAGCAAGGCCTGGTTAACAGAAAGTTCAATTCAGCAGTACAACACAATAAAACAACAAAAAGTAAGTAAGAGATACCCCTTCCCAGTGCTTCCCACATGGCTCCCAATGCCAGCTACAAACTGCTGATTCCTTGGCATGTAAATGCTCTAGGAACACATCTGCTGTAGAACTGACATTTAAGTTGAACTAGCAATCAGTCTGCCACAGGCTTGACACAAACTAAAACCAAGACCTTCAAAAGCAGACCTTAAAAATCAGCCCAAGATTAAAGGGATTTAATCCACAGGAGTGCAGGCATCAGAACAACCTCCCTGTCACACTGGGTTACCTAGGAGTTGAGAAAATGCAGCCTAGGATATCATTTCCTTCTCTACAACAAGGGCACACTGCTGGCTCACAGTCCACCAGGACCCCTAGGACTTTTTCTGCTGAGCTGCTTCCCAAAGAGTCAGCCCCCAGCATGTAGTGGTGTCTGGGGCTGCTCCTCTCCAGGTACAGGACTCTGTCATTCCCCTTGCTGAACTTCACCATCAGCCCGTTTCTCCAGCCTCTAGACAGCAGCACCACCATCTGGTCTATCACCACTCCTCCCAGTTTTTTGTCATTTACAAATTTGCTGTGGGTACACTCTGCTCCATCATCCAGACCATCAGTGAAAATGTTAAACAGAATTGGATCAGCACTGACCCCTGGGATACAGCTGTAGTCACTGGCATTCAACTAGTCCCTGGCATTCAACTAGTCCCTGTTCCAATGATTAGCACCCTCTGAGCATGGCTGTTCAGTCACTTTTCAATCCACCTTCAGAATTCAGTTCAGATGATGATCAGGGGACTGGAGCACCTCCCGTAGGAAGATAGGATGAGAAAGTTGGGGCTGTTCAGCCTGGAGAAGAGAA
>JAOEHY010039639.1:0-26062 GCA_025447955.1 Psilopsiagon aurifrons | reverse complement strand
CTCCCTGGCAGAGCATGAGGCTCAGAAAGTCCTTGGCCAGACCAAACATCACTAAGCCGTAACTAAAAACATTGGTGATATCAGCGCTGTTCCCAGGCCGAAAGTCAAAAACACAGCACTGCACCAGCTACCGAGAAGGGGGAAAATGACTGCTACTGCTGAACCCATGACACCTTTAAATGAAAGCAGTGCACAGAGCTGTTGAGAAAAGTGCAATTAGCAAATCAAGTGGCAAACAGCAGAGCTATAAATATTCTAATTGAGTTGTGCCTGCTGGTTCCATACCCGCAATAGGTTGCAAATGGCTGTAAATAAACAGGCTGGGAAATCACATCTTGATTCCGTTTGGGATTTCATTCCTGTCATTTTCTTTTTCTCTTCCAGTCTTGTGGGAATATTTACAAAGGCCTTTCCCAGACGGGAGCCTGGGGCTGCTTTGATGAGTTTAACAGGATCTCAGTTGAGGTCCTCTCTGTGGTGGCTGTACAGGTAAGTGGAGAAATGCTTGTGAATAAATACAAACAAGGCACAGTACAGCCTTTGGAACCAGGGTAAAGATGGAAAGCGCCTGTTTCCAATTTCAGTTCCACATGCAGGCAGGTGAGGAATTACCTCCCAAGATTAAGCACCTGCATATCACAGCATTGATGAAATGTAGCATTTTTATCTCTCCTTTTCTCTCTGCAGCTGCAGCATTTGTGTTGAGCCAATTCTTAACTGCATCTCCCCTCAGACCAGTGCACACCATGGCTCTGTACGTGAGGAAGACACTGGTGTCTGTGAGATAACTGCAGCATATCATTTCAGGGAGGAGAGCTGCCTTGGCAGGCTGAGTAGCCTTAAGTCATGTAGGAAATAATTTTCATGGAGGGAAAGAGAGGTGCTTGGGGCAGATCCATGGCCTGCCAGGCTTATGGGGGATACTTACTACCTCGGTCAGGTGCAAGTTGTGTATCATATTCAACAAGTAGGATTATATTCAAGATGAGTGTTGCCTTTGGACAAGGGCCTGTAGGGACAGGCCAAGAGGAATGGCTTTAACCTGCCAGAGGGGAGATTGAGATGAACTCTTAGGCAGAAGCTCTTCCCTGTGAGGGTGCTGAGGTGCTGGCACAGGGTGCCCAGAGAAGCTGTGGTTGCCCCATCCCTGGCAGTGTTCAAGGCCAGGTTGGACACAGGGGCTTGGAGCAAGCTGCTCCAGTGGAAGGTGTCCCTGCTTATGGCAGGGGGTAGAGATGGATGAGCTTTAAGGTCCCTTCCAACACAAACCATTCTATGAATCTGGGTGGATTTGAGATGCCAATGTCTCACCACCCTCACAGGAAAGAACTTCTTTCTCTTTAAGTTTAAACCCATTCCCCTTTGTCCTATCACTACAGTCCCTGATGAAGAGAAATGCTGGAGAGTCTTGTTCTCTTGTGCTTATACATGATCTGACACATTCCCACCTCTTTCCCTTCTTCTTACTGACCCATGAGGAAATCTGGAGGTATTTTACCCAGGGCAAAGGACTGCAGGAGGAGTGCTGCTCCATACCCTGCTCCTGTCTGCCCCAGGAATGGTGATGAGACACCCAGGGTAAGTGCTGTGGGTGCGAATCCCTTATGGCAGGAGCTGAAATCCTGGGGCAGACCAGGAATGACCTCAGGGCAGCAGTGAGAGCAGGCCATGCTACTGCTTCTGGCCCTTGCTTTGAAGGAGAGCTCTACTTGTTCTCCAGGTCTTAAATCTCAGTTGTATCCTCTGGAAATGCCAGTTAAGTTCAGTTCTCAGGGGAGTTTGAGCAAAGGGCCGCTGCTCAACTGCTCTGTCCAGACCAAGACAACTGTTGCATGAGTAGAACTGGAAGTGTTGAGCCTTGGTGGACTTCAAATTGAAGTAGCCAAAGTATCTTTTGAGTTCTTCTAGACCCAGCTGTAGCTGAATGCAGGTTTTAAGATCCTGGTGTCTGACTAAGGTGCTGAATTCTTCCTAGACCCCCTTTTGGGTTTGGTATTGCAGAAACAAAGATTGAGAGCCCAGAAGTTTCTACGCTTTTGTGAATGTTTCAGTCAAAGGTGTTGTTCTGAACCGCTCCATGAACTCCTCACTCTTTTCATCTCTCTTTCACTCATAATTGGTACCTGACGTGACGTCCCAGAGAAGCCCCAGGCAGAAACAGGAGTTTATGTATCGTTCCCTCTCAATTTCTTTTCCATCAAGACCTAGTTGAAAGTTGTCATTGGGAAAAAAAGTCTTTGAGGATCTTAAAATGAAAAAGGAAGTTGAACAAAAGCAGCCCAGATATGACTCAACTGCTAATGATTCCCTCGCTCCTGGCTGGAGCACAGCATCTGAAGGAAGCAGCCTGGCTGTCATTCCATCATCATGTCTCCTGGCTGCTATTAGGAGTTGTAACCATGGTGATATTTAATTGGCTGTCTTAGTCATGCAGCTAATGTCGATATAGTTCCTTCCAAAGAAAGAATCGATTAATTGCTTAACTTTAAGATGGCAAAGAGCAGTAGGGTTAGAGGAGTGAATAGAGAATTTCTCCCTCACTGAAGTGCTGTGATCTGGCTTTAATAAACTTGCTGTCCTTGGAAGAAGGGGTTTTTTGTCCTTTGCAATCAGGCAAATGCAAAAGACAATACATTAGTGAGTGGAGGTGTCAGGGGAGGTCTTACAGCTTTTTCCTTGTGGGTTTGCTTTTAAATTAAGCATCTGGTGTCCCCAAGTCTTTAAAAGCAATATCAAGTGGTCAGTTTACAACTGAGCTGAGGTCAAGCTTATGGGAAATGCTGCTCCTTTTCTGGGCCCAGTCGAGGTCCAGAACAGGCACAGGATGGTTTTGGGTTGTCATGAAGAGCAGTGGTGTGTGGGGAGAGTGAAGATGGGTGAAGGGAGTCAGGGGTCTGCATTGTGTCGTTGGGGCTGCGTTTGAGTGCTGGCTGCGTTGTGGGTGTTTGGCCAGTCCTGAATCTCATCTCAGGCGTCCGGGTTCCTGCTGGGTTGGGAAGTTCAGAGATGATTCATCTTTTGGTGGTGGTTTTGTTGTGAGAGGTGCTGAGAAGTGTCCCACAGGCGATGTCAACAGCCAAGGTGAGATGTGGGCAGCTTTGGAGGCATTTACTTCTCCTGAGCTGCTGCTCTTAGCCACGTTCATCATTGTCTTCTCAGCCAATGATACAAATTCTTGCATCTTCTTTGCTCTTTGGCTAGTCTGTCCAGCATTCTCTTCTGCTTTGTCAAAGTCTGATTGTGATGGGAGATTGATGCTGCCGCACAGGTCTTCTCCAATGTACAAAGCTTGGTATGGTCACTAAAAAGCCAAAGCAAAGCAGGGATAAGCCCTTAAGATGGGGCCAAATGTAAGGAAAGCAGCACTGTTGTCTGGCTCATAACACCAATACTGTAACACTGTCTTGGCTCCTAGGTGAAGTGTGTGCAGGATGCAATAAGGGAAAAGAAGAAATCCTTCAATTTTCTTGGAGAAGAAATTAACCTAGTTCCCTCAGTAGGCATTTTCATCACCATGAACCCTGGCTATGCAGGACGAACTGAACTGCCTGAGAACTTAAAAGCTCTTTTCAGGTGAGTCTAGGTCAAGGTTTGTCACCTGTGTTATAACGATGGCAGAAATTGTCTTTTGGGACATGCAGGCTTGACTTCATTTCCTTGGGGAATTCACTTGTGTTGGGGATTTGCAGGTGGTTTCAGCCTTGTGCACCCGCTGGGCTCCTCAGTCTTTTCTTGCCTGTCTCTTTAGGCCATGTGCAATGGTTGTGCCAGACTTTGAGCTGATCTGTGAGATCATGTTGGTGGCTGAGGGATTCATTGAGGCCCGAGCACTGGCCAGGAAGTTCATCACCCTGTATCAGCTCTGCAGAGAGATGTTGTCCAAGCAGGTGAGCCCAATTCTGTGGCTGGATGGTGCAATGATTCTGTTGATCTCCAAAATCAGCAGGAACGTGGCATTCTGCCACTCATCTCTATGGTGAAAGCTTCACAGCTGCTGTTGAACTATTGCAGCAGCTTCTGGCAGAGGTGAAGGTTTGTGATCGTCAGAGCAATGATGTTTTTGAACTTGCTTTTCTTTATAGAATCTGTCAGGACAAAAGCATTTGGCCAGTGGCATTAATGGGCGAGATTTTCCGCTGGGCTCAAATGACCCTGTGTTTGGAGTAGTATCCAGTGACCCTTTGCTTTCCAGTCTCTTGATTCCTATTGTTTCTCTTGCCTGTAAGGAGTTTATGATGGCCATGCCATCTGTGAGGGAGTTCCCTGTTGTGTTAGGTAGGGTCACTTCCAGTGCAAAGCTCTAATTCATCAGATTTTCCCTCATCATCGTTTGCATAGCTCAGAGCTGGGTCCAGAGAAGAGTTGAATCAGGACTCCAGGTGAAAAACTTGATTTTGACTGTACCAGTGTGAGGCTGGGTGGAAGATGCTTGTCACAGGAGCTTTGTGTTGTGTCTTAGAGGTCTTGGTGGAAACCGTGGTCTCCCATACAAGGCAGTCTGCTGTTGAGCTGTGCTCTAGAGGGTCTTAACAGAGCAGAAATATAAAGAGTTGTACTCTGTAAGCATAAACTCATCCTTTCTTTTGTTTTCCTTCTTTGCTTTTTCCCCTGTTCAGGATCACTACGACTGGGGCTTACGTGCGATCAAGTCAGTGCTGGTTGTCGCCGGCTCCCTCAAGCGAGATGACCCAGAGCGACCCGAAGAGCAGGTTCTGATGCGTTCACTTCGTGACTTCAACATCCCCAAGATTGTGACTGATGACGTGCCGGTATTCATGGGGCTCATTGGGGACCTTTTCCCTGCTCTGGATGTACCTCGGAAGCGTGACTTGAACTTTGAGTCATTGGTGAGGCAGGCGGTGCTGGACCTCCGTCTGCAGGCTGAGGACAACTTCATACTCAAAGTAAGGCTAAGGGATCTTCTGCTATACCTACAACACCATCCATTGCTTGGGTTTTCTCAGCCATCTTTGCTTTTACAAAGAGGGCTCTGCACAATGTTCCCCTTGAGGCAGACTTTGATGGAGGCTGTGGATTCTGGGCTCCTCAGTACAAGAGCAACAAGGAGCTACTGGAGAGGGTCCAGCGGAGGCCACAAGGATGCTCAGGGGTCTGGGGGATCTCTCCTATGAGGAGAGATTGTGGGAGCTGGGCCTGGTTAGTCCAGAGGAGAGCAAACTGAGAGGGGGTCTCATCAGTGCAGATGAGTATAACAGAGATGGGTGCCAGGAAGATGGTGCCAGACTCTTCAGTGGTGCCCAGTGACAGGACAAGGAGGAATGGCCATAAACTAAAGCACAGCAAGTTTCACCTCAACATGAGGAAGAACTTCTTTCCATTGAGGGTTGCAGAGCACTGGCACATGCTGCCCGGAGGGGTTGTGGAGTCTCCGTCTCTGGAGGCATCCAAAGGGGCAAACTCTTGTAAGCTTAGGGAGCTGTGGCCCCTGGAAAGCAGAGCCTCATCAGCTGTTGGCCATCAGATATAAATAGTACTGGAGGGTTTCACTCACTGTGATTATAGAGTAATGAGACCAAACCCAGTGTCAAATCCCTTTGTCTCTGGGTCACATCTTTCTAAAGAAGAGCCCCAGTGGGAGCAGTGTTGTAGATCTGAGCTTCAGTTTAGCACGTTTGTCTAAACCTGGAGACGTTCTTCCCCAGGTGGTGCAGCTGGAGGAGCTGCTGACAGTCCGTCACTCTGTCTTCGTGGTGGGTAATGCAGGCACGGGCAAGTCTCAGGTGATGAAATCGCTCTACAAGACTTACCAGCTAATGAAGCGACGTCCTGTCTGGGCAGACCTCAACCCCAAAGCAGTCACCAATGATGAGCTTTTTGGAATCATTAACCCAGCAACCAGAGAATGGAAGGATGGTAAATGGTGTTTCATGAAGGAATCTGTGGATAAAGGATGTTTTCATGACCTTCCTGAGCAGCAGCAGGATGACTGGTTCTTTGTGTGCAGGGAAGGCCCAGGCACTCATAGCCTTGTGAGGGTTTGTTGTTGAAATGATACACAGGGTGTTTTAGCATCATCAGATGGGAAGTATGGCATAAACCTGCTTTATTTGGGTTCAAACAAGCAGGGGATATTTAGGTTGCATATAAGACAGAAGTTCTTCCCTGTGAGGGTGCTGAGGCTCTGGCACAGGGTGCCCAGGGAAGCTGTGGCTGCTGCATCCCTGGCAGTGTTCAAGGCTGGGTTGGATGGGGCTTGGAGCGACCTGCTGTAGTGGAAGATGTCCCTGCCTGTGGCAGGGGTTGGAACTAGAGGAGCTTTAAGATCCCTTCAACCCAAACCAGTCTGGGATTTGATAATTCTATCTGATCACCGTAAGAATAATTATTGTGTCCATTAATATCAGCACTTACCAGTTCCTGGATGGGCGGGCAGTTTTTTGGGGTTGGCTGCACTGGTGATGGAAGAAAGTTCCCTTTTGCCCTATGGTGTGCCCTGGCCACCCCCCCAGAATATGTCATCCCCAAGTTTACGTACCTGGTAGCACACCTGCAGAAGTGGTGTTTTTCCACTTACTGCTGCTGCCTAATCTCTAGCACACCAGCGTTTGCCAGTCTGTTGATCCTGATTGCTCCTGAGGAAAATCAGATGAACATTAAAAACCTGCTTAAAGATTACAGAAATCTGGAGCGGAAATGCTCAGTTGTGACTAATGGGTAAAGGCAGCTTTGATTTCCGTGTGCTGCTGCTTTGGAGGTGTGGGAGGTAAGGGAAGATGTTGCCATAAATCATCCTTGGCCAGAAGCCTGCCAGGAGATGAGTTGCCACCCACCAACCCTGGCCCCTGCTGGAGACCTCTCCTGACGTCCTGCTTTGCTCCAGTGCCAGGGTTAATGTCCTTTTAATTGCAATTAGGGACCCTAAATCAAAGTGACAGGAGAGAGGTGGGGGATAGAGCCTGAGCTCTGCGCTGTGGCTGCAGGTCAGGGCTGCTGGTGGGACTGAGCAGCAGGAGGGACATCTTACAAGAGGCTGTCCAGTGGTTTCTAGCCAAAACATTCAAGGGAGCTTATGGAGCTTCAGGCTGAGGTCTTGAGGCAGCTATTTTCTGCATGAGCCATTTCTGAATAGGTTGTTTCTTGTTGTCAAAGATCAGCAAGGCAATCATCACCCCAGCCTGATGGGAGGTGATGTGTCCTCTCCTGGATCAGCCCCTTCTTTTCCTCCTCTTTCATCCTGTCACTCCTTTCATTATCAGCAATTGAAAGGGTTTTACACGTTAGGTGGTAAAAGGTCCCACACGGGAATCCTGAACATGTTCTTTGTAGAACCAAGCTCTTCTTTTAAATCCCAAGACTGTTCTGTGGTGTGGATGCAAGTTTTCTCTCTGCTGCTGCTGTGGTGTATATGAGGCAGCCATTGATGCTCTGAGCCAGCAGCTATTTCTGATACTAAAGATGCTGGAGCAGCTTCCAAGCTATGTGTCCAGCATGTCAGGAGCTGGACTTGCCAGAGGCAGTGAAATGTGATGGATTTTTTGACCCCTGCCTGAGCGGTATACTTGTTTCAGATGAGCTGTTCTCCATTTGTTGTTCTTGATCTTAAGTCATAAAATGCCAGTAGCTGTTCCTGACCTGGATCCCAATGAAATAGCTTGTCCTGAAGAGAAAAAAAAAGAGATGTGTTTGCCACAATTCACCAAAAGAGGCTTTTTTTGGTAACGTTTGCCTGTTGTTTTGTCCTGAGGAGCAGCATCTCCCCAGGTATTCACAGGGAGAGGAGAGCAATAGTTTTGTGGAGTTTGCGTTTGCTTTACAGTGCAGCTGCTCTATTCCCAGCCTTCCTGCTTCTTAACAGTCATTATTTACTCCCCTTGAGACACTGTATCCTCTCAGTCTCCTTGATTTTACTGACAGTTTGTTCTGTCATTCAGTGTCATCCTGTACTTGTTCTCCCTTCAATCTCTCTAAAGCCATGGTCCAGCGTTTAATGCATCTTGATTTCCCTGATATCCTTCCAGCCACAGAAAAACACGTAGAAGAATTTCCAAGGCATATTCAAATGGTTTTCTCTACACTGTGTAATTCATATCTCCTTTTGCCTCTGAGTACCTGCTCTTCACATTTGTCATCCCTGATGATTCTCAGTGAGAATGAAGCTGTTGCATAGGACTGTGGTTATTTTCAGTGGTCGTAACTGATGATGCCGACCAAAGCCAGACTGTGAGATAGTAATAAATAGGTACAGATGTAAAGAGTCTTGAATGCTTAAGAGGAAAACGTTAATTAGGATAATTTTTAGTAATCTGATAGAGAAAACTGTTGGAGAGGTGGCAACTTCAGTGTTAATCAGCATATTCCTGTCCCACTCCCAGGACTGTTTTCATCCATCATGCGAGAGCTGGCAAACATCACACATGATGGTCCCAAGTGGATGGTACTAGATGGAGATATTGATCCGATGTGGATTGAATCTCTTAATACTGTGATGGATGATAATAAGGTAATGAAGAGAAGTCAAAGAGGGGATATTCCTTGACTGTATATTGTGATTCAGCCTGAGAGGAATGCAGATGCTGTAGTAGCACCCCCTGAAATAATGCAATTGTGTTTCTTCAGGTAGAGCAAACAATAGTGCAATAAAAAAATGGTACACAAAGGAAATAGCTCAAAGCAAGTTGTCATTTGAATTCCCCCTTCCTGGGGAGTTGGGCTCATGAGTTGCCACAAATGTCCTGCTCGTAACTGTAAGCCCTTTAAAAATAGAGCAGGGTCATAATCCAGCACCTTTCTTCCCCACCCTGAGGGAGTGTTGTGGGCCATGGAAGAGAGAAGGATTGTTCAGTCTGTTAGAAACCACCTCCTGACAGCAACCAAGTTTTGGAATCGAAAGTGCTGAATGCTTTGCATTCCCGTTCTTGGGGCAGGAGTTTGTCTGTCTGTCTGTCTGCCACATGCAGGTGCTGACCCTGGCAAGCAATGAGAGAATCGCTCTGAACCCAACGATGAGGCTGGTCTTTGAGATCAGCCACCTGCACACAGCCACTCCAGCCACTGTGTCAAGAGCAGGTGAGTCCTGGCTTGAGCTTCACACTGGGGTTTTGCATGGACCAAGTAGGATCCAGTGCCATTAACCAGTCTTTTGTTGGCCAACTTGGTGCCTCTTGAAAGTTCCCAGGGTAGGTTCTTGAAGCACATGGACAGACTGAGGATCCTGACCCCAAATCCATATGGGAAGCTGTCATCATCTTGGAGATTTCTCCAGAGCTCTCTGACTGTTGATGAGTGACCATGGCTTCAGCTTTGCCACAAGAGTGGTCCTGTTGTGCAAAGCTCTCTATAGACTTGATGAAGAGAGGGACAGTCTTGTCTCAAAAAGCTCCTGATATTCTGGAGAAGTACATGAAGCATGGGAAAGAGAATGAAGATGTCCCCTAATCTCACCTATGTGGAGATGGGGCCCAGAGCAGTAACATGACTAAGGCAAGACTGTGTTCTGGATTTAGGGCAGGGTCAAGAAGGTGCCCTGGTTTCCTGAGTTAAGTCTCCTCACTGTTAATGTTTCTACTGGGGGCAGGGGGGAATAGGTATTGGGGCACCAAGGTGCATTTGATGGGGTTTTATTAGTGTGAAAGTAGCTGAGAAATTCTGCTGAAGAAAAACAGTAGTTGCTTCTCTGTTCTTACTGTATATTCTGTCTTACTCTGGGCTTAAGGCATCCTGTACATCAACCCATCAGATCTGGGCTGGAATCCCCCAGTGAGCAGCTGGATTGACAGGAGGGAAATCCAATCTGAGAGAGCCAACCTGACCATTCTGTTTGATAAGTACCTGCCAACTTGCCTGGACACCCTCAGGACAAGGTAAAATTGAGGACTATCTCTGCTGTCAAGGGGACACAGCTGTGCTGTGCTGCACATGGCATGGGTGACTGGTTTCTTCCTTGCCCCTGAGAGCCGTGAGCATCAGTGGTTTAAGCTCAAAGAAACAGCAGGCCCTGATGCTCCTTAGCTTGAGTTAGCTTCATAGTGGTGCCCACAGATAAGTTGTTCTTGTTTATCATTGAGCAGGACAGCTCTCCTATACTATGGGGAGGACTAGCCAAAGTAGAGTCCCAACAAATTGAAGTAAGGGATCTTCTACTATCCTCTGCTTGCTTCCCATAGTCGTACCTTCATTTAAAAAACCCCATAGAATCATAGACTGGTTTGGGTTGGAAAGGACCTTAAGATCATCCAGTTACAATCCCCCCTGCCATGGGCAGGGACACCTCTCACTGAAGCATGTCACCTGAGGCTCTGTCCAACCTGCCTTGAACACAACCAGGTATGGGGCATTCACAACTTCCCTGGGCAACCCATTGCAGTGGTTGACCACCCTTACAGTAAAGAACTTCTTCCTTAGACCTAACCTGAACTTCCCCTCTTTAAATTTAAACCCATTGTTCCTTGTCCTGTTGCTCCAGTCCCTAACGAAGGGTCCCTCCCCAGCATCCTTGTAGCCCGCTTCAGACACTGGAAGCTTCTCTGAGGTCTCCATGCAGCCTTCTCTTGTCCAGGCTGAACAGCCCCAGCTTTCTCAGCCTGTCTCCATATGCGAGGTACAGTTGAGCATGGCAGTTTTCAGCCACAATGGGAAATGTGTCAGAAGGAGCTGCATTACAGATAGCAGTGGTCTTTTGAAGTAGGAGCTGCTCTCTGAGTGACCAGGCTGGTTATAGCTGTTGGCAGCAGAGTCCATGAGACATTTCCCACTCCATTTGCTAAGTGTTGTGTCAGGCTGTGACATGCACAGAATTAGCTGCAGGCAGCCCTGAGCAGGGTGTTTTGGTAGCTTGCTTAATTCAGAAATTGTAGAAGCAACCTTTCCAATAGCTGTCATTACTTTATGGAGGACTTGAATGCTGCTGCAGTATTAGTTTGGAATTCTGTAAGTGGCGCTTAAATGAATGTAAAATGGCAAGATGAAAGGTTTTATTTGATGACTTCTCTATTTGACCGCATTTGAAGTGCTCGTGCACGCAGGAAATCACAGCCTTTAGCTTCCATTTTACTTCTTTCAAGAGGATCAAAGTTTTTAAATGCTTCAAACTTCTGATTACTGTTATTACTTTTGTATGTGCCGGGGCCAGCAGGTCTGCAGGAGAGGAGGGTGTTCTCTTTCCTGCTCTACCAGGGAGCAAGACACGCACTGCTGACAAGTAAAATGCTTTGAAAAAGCATTTCCAACCTTGCCTGCCTTGGTTCTGAATAACTGTGCTGCTGGCCATTGCCATCCCTTAGGTTTAAGAAGATTATTCCCATTCCTGAGCAGAGTATGGTTCAGATGTTGTGCTACCTCCTGGAATGCCTCCTGACAGAGGAGAACACACCTCCTGACTGTCCCAAGGAGCTTTATGAACTTTACTTTGTCTTTGCTGCTGTCTGGGCTTTTGGTGGATCAATGTTTCAAGACCAGGTAAGAAGGAAAATGCCACTTTAGCGTCTTTTTTCAGGCCTTTTATGTAGTGCTTATACCAGTAATACTCTTTTCCCGGGAGTCTCATGTAGGTGACAATACATGGGAAACCTGAGTGCAACATCTCCTTTTTGTGAAAGACCTCAGAGGAGATGGGCTGAGGGGTCAATTGATAAAGGCAGGGAGATATTTGATTATCAGAATCCCAGGCTGGTTTGGGTTGGAAAGGACCTTAAAACTCATTCAGTTTCAGCCCCTGCCATGGGCAGGGACACCTTCCACTAGAGCAGCTTGCTCCAAGCCCCTGTGTCCAACCTGGCCTTGAACACTGCCAGGGATGGGGCAGCCACGGCTTCTCTGGGCACCCTGTGCCAGCGCCTCAGCACCCTCACAGGGAAGAACTTCTGCCTTCTTCCTGTTTCAGTTTGAACCCATCACCCCTTGTCCCATCACGCCAGTCCCTGATGAAGAGTCCCTCTCCAGCACCCTTGTAGCCCCCTTCAGACACTGGCAGCTGCTCTGAGGTCTCCGTGCAGCTTCTCATCTTCAGGCTGAACAGCCCAAACTTCCTCAGCCTGTCTTTGTACGGAGGTGCTCCCCCCGCCTTATCATCTGCGTGGCCCAGGTTAATTTATAGAGAGGCCCGTGGATGTGCATAATGTGATCACATTAAGACCGACTTGTCAGATGGATATATCAGTGGAGCAGTCTTCCATCCCTCTGACTGCGTAGGTAGATGTTGAGCCACAGAACCAGTCAGTGCTTTGTCATAGGTTGAGGTTAATGGCTGTAGACGCTCCACTTGAACTCACTCTGGCAGCCTGCTGTTGGGGGTCTGTAGCCTGAGCTGCTGGGCTCAGACAAGCTCTTGGTGGATGGATGCCCATACCCAGGACTATAGTGCTTCAGGGCACAGTCCAGAGATCAAGATCTTCTTGGACCAGGAGCATTAATCAGACTGTGGTTCAGTTGTGGCATCTCTGATGTTCAAACTATGTTCATGTCTGAGATGCAGAGGAAGATAATACACTACTCTCCGTGCTGCTTCCCACAGTGCATCTATCCTGTGAATTAATTGCTGCTGTCAGCCTCTGAATCCACCAGCTTGCGTTAGACAAGGAGGGGTGATCTCTTGCATTGTGATGTTGTTAGAAGACAGTTTTCTCAAGGTCATCATTTGGTACTGAACATTTTCAGCCCCCTTTCAGGTCCTGGTCCTTAAAACATGGGAGAAGCGCAGACATTTCCAGCCAGGCTGAAACAAAGCTGCTTGGTGGGAGCTGTAGCATGTGAAAAGCAGCGACCTTGGGAAGGGTATTCTTCACACCTGCCTGGGACAAGCAGAGTCAGAGCTGCCTAAGAGCACATGGAGCATGTGAAGACCCAGGTTTTGAGTACCAGGTTTTCAGGAAGCAGCACAGGGCAGTGTGAGTAGCTGCAGCATGTGCAGTTTGAAATACCTTCAGCATCTTCTGGAGCTGCTGACATGTTCTGCCCAGTCTCTGCTTGTAACTTGTTGGGTGGTTGCATCTCCTGGTCAGAGAATACCTTGTCCCCAGGTTTAAAGCATGTAATCCTGACATGTGGGTCTGCTGTGTGAGAGAACGCTGCTGTTGAGGGCTCAGAGATCCATATCTGCTCTCTACTGGGCTTGTGTCAAGCTCTGTGTTGTCTGGAAGTATGTGGGGCTCTCCATATCCTGACACCAGAGACCCTTTCCCAGCTCACATGGAGGCACTGCTCTTCTCAGGGGCTGCTCAAATGCTCACTGGGGTCTGTGTTTTATCATGTGCCTCAGTGCACCAGCAGCATGTGCTGGACTCCACAAGTGCTTCAAGCTAAGGAGCAGATGTTTTGGGAAGTGATAACACAGATCAAGCTCAGCCATCCTGCCTCGTGACTGTTCAGTGATCAGTGTGATATCAGCTTTCTTGGTCCTTGTGGAAGACTTAACCCTGCATTTCCTCTGTGCCAGCTGGGAACTGCTCAGCCTTAGTGTTGTCAGTGCAGGGTGACATAAAGGCAACACAGCGAAGCCTGGGGAGCACTTCCTGTCCTTGCTTCAGCAGTACAAGCTGCTGTCTCCTTATAGGAGCTCACAGCTCCTTCAGGAAGTTGGCTGGAGCACGGTCATGTGGAAACTGAGGACTGTGCTCGCTGAGCCACAGCAGAGTCAGTCATAGGATCATAGAATCACAGGAACAGCCAGGCTGAAAAAGACCTTTAAGATCATCAAATCCAACCATTCCCCAGCACTGCTACCGCTAAATCCCTGGCACCTCAGGCTCTGCCTGGCTCCCTGGGGAGGAGTGGCACAGACACGTGTGCCTGGGATTGTGCTGCAGGGGCATGGCATCTCTCAGGGAGCATTGTCTTGGAGGCTGGACTCTGCATTGCTGCTTGTGATACTCTGTAAATGTCAGGAGTGTGAGTGTGAGGATGCAGCAGCCAGGGCGAGGGGAAGCCTGATGAAAAATGATCCAATATAAAATCTGTTTATTGCTCTCCATTGAAGGTGCCCTTTATGCTGACCTTTTGCTGCCGAAATGTCAGGAGAAAGTCTGGCAGGCTTCCCGCTACTCCGTGGTTGTTGTTGGGGAGGGGGCCCCTGGATAAAACCAGATGATAGATTTGCCATTTCCAGCCTCAGAAATTAGCAGAAATCCATATGGGCTCTGTATTAAAGAAGCAGTTTGAGTTCAACACTGCTCTGGCAATAGAGCTGGGGCTGGAGTGGCTCCACTGAACTACTTGGCTGGGGGGGGAGTGGGCAGCCCCTCACAATGCAGCTGGAGGCAGTTCGCCTCTGCAGGGGTAAAGGCACCCTTGTGAGAAAGCTTTCAGCAGTGCTGCACATCCCTCCCCATTGCGTGCTGCTCTGCTGCTGGCATTGAGGAGTTAGAACAACAGGAGAAGGGAGGATAACAGTTATTCTGCTTCTCTGAATAGCACAGGACGGCAAAAGCATGGGTACCAATAATGTGCTTTCTCAAATCCTTTGGTCTCAAGGTGGCTGGTGGCCCAGGATGCTTTACAGAGGCCACTTGGTTCAGTTCAGCTTCTAATCCAGGTTTCCTGTTGGAGGCTGAGCAGCCTATGGGCAAATTGTTGGTGGCCTTGAAAAGCACACTGAATGGCTATGGGGAGGAGAGACCTGCAGATACCCCAGGAACTGTTAAAACAGCACATTACGTATTTCACAGCCATCTTTCTAACAGCACCTTACCTCTCTTTCTCCCCAGGCAGGAGTGTGTAGTCCCCGTTGTCTGCATGGGAAGGTGTTCAGGCTGAGTAACAGGTCCAGTGTCATACAGGAGACCTGGGGCAGGGGTCTAAGCACATTTTGCAAGTCCTGGCCCAGCATGTAGAGCAAAACTGACCCCCCAGCTCCTGAAAAATAATCAGGTGCTCCAAAATCTCCATGGATGGGAAGGTGTAATGGGGACAGACAAGGAATGCTGACACAGCACCACAGGAACACAAAGAGCCATGGTCCCTGTCTGATGCTTTGGTACATTGGTGTCTCCAGTCTGACTTCTTAAACATTATGTCCTGAAAAGAGGCCAGAAGACAAAATCTAAGTATTAATAGAGGGGTGTGATTTATGAGGAAAGGCTTTAGTATGCATGCTTTGGCTATCCAGGACCACAGATGTAGACGGATGTTGTGTCCTTGTCTGTCGAAGAAGCAGAATCAATCAAGAGGTCTGTTTAGTCATGGGCACGTATTTCTCTTTTTCAAATTGATCCATCTATCTAATCTCAGACATACCAAGAGTGATCAACACCGAGGATGAATTATTTAGGGGAATAAATAGCAGTGATGAGAAGGAATGAAGAAGATGAAAAATTAGGCTTAATAATAGAAAAAGGGATAAGATTGTTATGGAATGGAACGTATTTAAGGACTAATCCTGCTCTGGTGGCCTGGGATAGGTAATGTTCTCCAGCACTAATGGTTTCTCCAGATTAGCATATTTTCTCCACTTACTGTCTTATAGCTCGTGGACCACAGAGTGGAGTTCAGCAAGTGGTGGGTGTCAGAATTCAAGACCATCAAGTTTCCTTCTCAGGGCACAGTCTTCGACTTCTACGTCGAGCCAGAAACGAAGAAGTTTGAGCCTTGGTCTAAACTTATTCCCCAGTTTCAATTTGATCCAGAAATGTCATTACAGGTATGTGAACCTCACATGTGTTTGATCTGGGAGGAGTACATGTGAATGCTCCATAGCTGGTGGTGTTCAAGGCCAGGCTGGGCAGAGCCTTGGGTGGCGTGGTTTAGTGGGAGGTGTCCCTGTCTGTAGGAGGTGTCCCTGCCCATGGCAGGGGGGCTGGAACTGGATGATATTAAGGTCCTTTCCAACCCAAACTATTCTGTGATTGTATATGTTTTAGTATATGGGCATTTCAGTGAAGTCCCAGTCAAGCACTTCATAACAAGGATGACTTTTTTATGAGATGCAACCAAATACCCAGCTTTTTTTATAGTGCTTTGACTGTGAAGACACATCCTCCATCCATCTTCCAAATATGAGCGTTGTACACGAGAGGCAGGCTCTAAGCTACCCAGTGACCCTGGAGCTGGTGTACCCAGGGTGCAGGATGGGGGGAATTTGTCCTTCAGAGAGAAGCAGGATGTGAGACGATGTAGCGACAACCCCCTGAGACACCATGTCATCATTCAGCATGGCTGAAAATAGAGCTGTGTTTGTGATCTGGACACAAAATGAGCCTTTCTGCAGGTAGTGAATTGTGTTTGCCAGCTCTGCTTTTCTTTCCTTTTACAAGTGCCACAGTGAGCAGCTGGCGGCTAGAAATTGTTCCCATTTTAGGAAGACGTGTGTTTGTGGGGAGATGCAGATGCTGCTCTGGCAGCCAGCTCCCAAGGCTCCCTCTGGACAGTCTGATTTTAACAGCTCCCTTCCTACTGCAGTCTAGAAACTTGGGGCCACCTCCCTCATTCCTGGCTCTCCTCATTTGGCTTCTCCCCAGAAGGTGGCTGTGGGGTTGTAGATGGGGGTGCTCATCTGCTCATTCTGCCCCTCTCAGGCTTGCCTGGTGCCCACCACTGAGACAGTCCGTGTGCGGTACTTCATGGACCGGCTCCTGGAGCGCCAGCGCCCGTTGATGCTGGTGGGCAATGCTGGCACGGGCAAGTCTGTGCTGGTGGGGGACAAGCTGTCCTCACTGGACACAGATGCCTATGTGGTGAAGAAGGTCCCATTTAACTACTACACCACCTCTGCCATGCTGCAAGGTAAGGCGGTGGCTGAGTCCCAGGACTGCCTGTGACACAGGCAGGTAGAATTCCCGGGGTATCCTTCCCAACAGGCGAAGGCCTGTGGGAGAGCTGCCTCTGTTGTCCATGCGCACTGCATCAACACCCACAGACTCTTAAAACCCTCTGTGAAACCCTCAGGTCAGCAGACCCCTGGTTTTGTGGAAGGTGATGTTTTCCATTGTGAGGATTTGAGTGCTTAACACCATGACTCCAGCTCAGGCCTGTGCCAAAGCACATGCTTAAATCTGCTGCTGTTTTGTACTTGACTTGAGGTGTGTCTTTAAGATGCTTGAATTTAAGCCCATGCTGAATAGGATGGGTTTCTTGGCTGAGATCTCAACTGTCCTCAGGGTGAAATGACAGGAATTGCATCCCAATTACCAGTGAGGATGGTGCTAATGGATATGGGCAGCCTGTAAGCCAGGCCTGCCAGTTCCTGGTGCTGTCTTTGGATTCCTGCCGCAGCCCATCATGATCCTGTATTGTAAGTCCCCCATCCTCAAGGGCACAGGACTTGCTGCCCCTGTGGGGCTCAGAGCCCTGGGGAATCCATGAGAACATCGGTGATGAGGTTTTGACACATCAGTGAAGGATGAGGTTTAAGACCAAGACCAAGGTCACTTCTGTTATGTATTCTCTTCAGAGTTGAAAAGAAAGGAGGGATTTATTGAAAAGTGGCTCATTTTGGAATGCTTTTTTCACTCTGAGTTCACCTGAAGAGAGATAAAGTAATTTGTTACATGTGTTTATTAACCAGGTAAAACAACCTCCTTTGTTTTAAGGTGAATGGGTCACTGTGAACCGAGGTGCTTCCTTTATGGAGCTTGGTTTGGCCCAAATGTCCTGGAGTCCTTTTGCTTCCCCAGCACTATAGGGGACCACAGAGAAGCTGTGGCTGCCCCATCACTGGCAGTGTTCAAGGCCAGGCTGGACACAGGGGCCTGGAGCAAGCTGCTCTAGTGGAAAGTGTGCCTGCCTGTGGCAGGGGGTTGGAACTGGATGTCCTGTTTGAGCTTAACATTGCCATCTGGGGCTGACCCACTTATGGAGGGGTGACAGCCCAGGCTCAGCCCATGATGTGCCACCTGGGGCCATGGGGGGCCACTTTCTTGGGACAGGTTTGAAGGCTTTCTGGTCTTGCTGGTGCCCACCCTCCCATGCTCTGCTGCCTGTCTCCATTCAGCCTATGGGATAGCACCTGTGCCTCTGTCCACAGTGTGAATGCAGATTATTTGGGTCACATGTCCTTCAAGCAAAAAACTTGGGTAAAATCTCACCTTTGGGCCAGTCTTGCAGCCCTGATTGAGTGCTGTGACGGTTATAGCCTCCCTTTCCCCCTCCCAGGCACCCCTTCTTTTTTCCTTCCTGTGTGAGGTCTCTGAGCTGTCTGTCTGTCCACTCAGCTGCCTGGGTGGTGGAACGTGCCCTCATTTATCTGCATCACGGTGGGTGAGCGCGTGCAGATGTTGAGATTGATGCCAGCAGCCGTGGCAGCACGTCCCTGTTTACTCTGGCTATGAGCGATGGGCTGAGACAGCGACTTTCTTCCTCAGTAGAGAGGAGCAAGTCATCTTGTGTGGGGATGAAGATGTGGCTGTGAGATTTGCATTGGGATGCATGATTTATACTGCTTGGCCTGATGCCCTGCTGCTCATTTTTCAGGACTAATTTATCCCTTTCTGTGTGGCTTGTCAGTTGGTTTTTCTCCCCAGCAGCACCTCTTTAAATGTGTAAAACATGGTTACAAAGCAGCTTTGGATTTCTTTTTTTCCTTAAAAAACTCCTAATTTCCTAGACAAGGTGGCTGTTGGTGCAGGCATTTATAAGGGGCAGAGCTCGCGCCCTTCACTGTAAGCACAGGTATGTGTTTCAGCCCATCCTTGTGGCTCCTGTGGTGACACCATTGCCATCTGCAGAGGGGTTTTTAACCAGGCACACTTCGCCCAAGCCTGGGGCCAGCTGGGGGCTTTTCTTTGGTGTTTTATGACTGAATCCCCCTCCCTTTGTGTGGCATTTGGTGCAGTCTCAGCCCATTGCCTTAAAAGACCTCCAGCTGGCTGCTCTCCCTCTTCATGCCCTCTTGGACCTTTGCTACTCCATCATATGTAGCCCTGGCTTCTGTCATTCAGCACCTTCTACTCCAGATCTGCCTTGAGAAAACTGCCATAAATGTTGGGTGGTTTTAGCGTTGAGTTTTCTCCCCTCTCTTGACCAGGACTCAGCAGGCAAGAGGAGCCACACTCCCTAAGTCTCATTTGCAGTGACTCTTTCAGTGCTGATCTGAGTGTGTCAGGTTCTCAGAGATGGAGATATGGCCCCTTTATTAAAACTGTGAGATACAGCTTTGAATTAGAATGCAACTTTCCCAAACATGTCACTTGATCCCCAGTAATTCCATTTCAGTGTGATGAATCTCCTGCATACTTGTTTAACCTCAAAAAGGGCTGATTTTCTATGTTAATGAAGGCCTCATTAAATTGAAATTAAATGCTTATTTGAAACACTTAATTTAACTTGCTACCAGAAACTTCAAATATTGCCAGTTTATGGAAGGGGGAGAGAGTCTCCACTGAGGGAAGATCCATCATTCCCTTCTTGAGCACAATTCATGCCTTTGTGCAGCAACGTTCCATGGCAAGAAATCAGCTCAGTTTTGAGGAGTGGGAAAGACAAGCTGTCTGCAATGCACTGGAGCAGTGAAAAGTGCTGTGGTCTGAACAAAACCAAGCATAGAATCATTCCTTAACAGATTTTGCCCATAATAAGGAATGCCTTAAGTGTGTGTTTTCACAAGGTGATTTGAATAACAGTTCACAGTCCCATTTTCATTTGCCAGTCTTCCCTAATGACAAAGAATTGCTCCTTCCCATTCTGCTCTACAGTACCTTAATAGAATCACAGAATCATGGAATGGTTGGGGCTGGAAGGGACCTTAAAGCTCATCCAGTTCCAACCCCTGCCATGGGCAGGGACACTTTCCACTGGAGGAGTTGCTCCGAGCCCCTGTGTCCAACCTGTCCTTGAACACTGCCATTGATGGGGCAGCCACAGCTTCTGTGGGCACCCTGTGCCAGAGCCTCAGCACCCTCACAGGGAAGAGCTTCTGCCTTATAACCTGAATTCCCCTGTTTCAGTTTGATACCATTGCTCCTTGTCCTGTCACCCAGAACAGTGTAAATGGAATTCTGCCTTCATCTCCAGGAGAGCTCTGAGCCCCAGGGAGTGAGGATGCTCCAAGTGAGCGCAGGGCAGAAAGCCCATTCCGGGCTCTGGGCAGAGGAGGACTCTTCTGTTTGCTTTTCCTCTTACTGAGTCAGTAAAGGTTGCTGGAGCTGCATTCAAAGAGATCAATAAGCTACAAAGCCCAATGTACAGTAGTGGGGAGTGTTTTTTATCAAATAGTAGCACAGCTTTATAAATATTCCCCACATTTTATCATTCAGAGCAACACAGAGCCTCAGCTATGCTGAAGAGAATAAAAACCTTCCAAAGCTTTGAAATGAGGAACTTTTTTCTCCATGCTTTCCCTTGCTCAAACATGACCCTGCTTAAAGCTAGGTGGTCATTTGATAACTCCTGTTGGAACTGAGCCTTATCACATTATCTGGAGGTTTGGGTAATGCTGGGGATGGGAGCAGGAACTTGGGGGTATTTGGTACATTTATATAAATGATATTATCTGGCTTGAAGATGTGCACGAATTTACCCCCAAATCACCTATTTCTTTTGTATAACAGAGGCAAAAAATGCGCTGACAGTCACAGAATCAGCTTTGCTCATGGGCTTCTCTGCCCAGAGCTCTCCCTGTTCCTCCCCGGTGCCCAGCCAGTACTGCTTGTGTCACTGGGACAGGCAGCAGAGGATGTTCGCTGCTCTGCTGTGCAGCTCAGAATAATTCCAGCAAGCAAGATTTAATTTAAAAAACTTATCCAGAAGGGATTCCAAAGGCTTTATCTTGCCTGAAAAGCTTTTGTTTGCTCTGAAGTAGATGTGGTTTGGAGCTGTATTGTGTTTGTTTTGCTGTATTGTATTTGGGTTGCTCTCTTTGGTTTGAAAGGAAGAATTGAGAGCGCTCTGATTTGGGTCGAGTCAGACTGAAAAGCTGCCCAAGGGTCCCTGGCAGCCCCGTGCAGGGCTCTCAGCTGCTCTATGGCTGCACCATCCTGAGCTGGTGCTGAGATCACCTCTTCCTCCTCACAAAGCAATAACCAGCCCAGTTACCAGGTGGGGGGCTACGAGGTGAGCCCTGTCTGTCCTGTGCATGGCTCAGGAGGTACAACACAGCTCGGTGCTGAACTTTGCTCCTCTGCTCCTCACAGGGGTGCTTGAGAAGCCTCTGGATAAAAAGGCTGGCAGGAATTACGGCCCTCCAGGCACCAAGAAGCTCGTGTACTTCATTGATGATCTGAACATGCCTGAGGTGGATGCTTACGGGACTGTGCAGCCCCATACACTGATCAGGCAGCACCTGGACTATGGCCACTGGTAGGAAGTTGCTTGGGCTTGGTCATCCAAGAGCTTTTTGGTCATCTGCATGTACATGTTCATCATCTGTTGGGGATGGGGTTTGAGAGGAAGTCACATCCTGGCTCCCTTTCCCACCCTGTGTGCCATTGCATCCTGCTAGGCTGGAGCTTGCTGGAGGCTCTGGGTGAGCACTGTGCACCCTCAGGCTTTCCCCTGTCCCCAGCAAACAAGCCTGGCTGAGAGGAGCTTTGCTCTGCTCTTGCTGTGGCTTGTGCTTGTGGTCCCAGTGTGCAGCCTGCAAGGGGATGGTGATGCTCGGCCTCTGTGCCCTCTGATGCTGGGAGCAGAGGAACGCCATGGACTTGGCCTCACCTGGATGAGCCCTGCTGTGAGCAGCTAATACTGCACCTAATGCTGTTTTCAGTCAGGCAGCAGCAACAGTATTTTCTAGTCAGAGGTAATCTGACGGGAAACCAGTGGCGATGTTTTGGAAGGAGGTTGGAGCATTTTACACCATAGCTGGCAGCACTGTGTGGGATGGGAATATTCGCAGCTATCCCCATAGGTAATACAGGGCAATTTCCCATCTCAGCCACGTGCATACCTGAGCTTGGGCAAACACTCCCTGAGTATGGACACAGTGGAGTAGAGGCAGAAATCTGTGGCTGTGGATGTTGGGGAAGCCAGGCCCTGGACAGACATGCAGGCAAGCCTGTGCCCTGCCTTGGGGAGAAGCACAACTTGACCCCCCTGAAGACAAGTGGACATCAGCCCCTCCTTGCCCCAAGGAGAGGCAGTGGCTGTTGCTCACAGGTTGTGGTCACTGAGCTGCTGTTTCCTTCTGCCCAAAGGTACGACAGGACCAAGCTGTCGCTGAAGGAGATCAGGAACGTGCAGTACGTGTCATGCATGAACCCAACTGCAGGGAGCTTCACCATCAACCCTCGGCTGCAGGTGCATCTCCGAGGGCTTATTTTGGGGTGGGTTATTTAAGCATGAGGCTGGAGGAAACTCAGCACATCACAGAATGGTTTGGGTTGGAAAGGACCATAAAGTCATCCAGTTTGTACCGCCTGCCATGAGCAGGGATGCCTCACATTAGACCCTGTTGCCCAAGGCTCCCTCCAACCTGGTGCCCTGCATATCCTGCTGTCATTTGATCAGCAGAAATGGCGTGAATCTCTCCAGTGACTGTAATTCCTGATAGTGAAGCATCAGACCTTTTCTCTACTTTGTTTTTCCTCGCGTTCTGCTGCTCAGTCAGTGGAAGAAGCCACATGTTGCTGGTCAGCTGAACAGCTTCTTTCAGGACAGCCTCTGGTTCATACAGACCTTAACTGAGCTAACATTTACCCCTGGAACATAGTGCATTAAAGCCTTCTGGTTTCTGTAATTTCCTGATGGAACTCACAGTATGTTCTTATTAAAAAGAGGTGGTGGTGGTGAAACCCAAAGAAGCCCCCCCAAAACCAACCCCAAACCAATGTAAATGCTGATGGTAACAGAAATATAGGTTTGGTAAGAGATCCTAAACCTCAGGGCTTGATTTTGGGGGGCCATGAGCCTGGGTCATTAGAGCTGGTTTATTGTGCTACTTACCCTTTTTCCAGCTGTGAAACGGAGCCTGGTTAGAGGCAGCCTGTCTGTTCCCTGTGCCTGCAGATCAAAGCCACTGAGCAGGATCTGTTGGCATCTGAGGGGGACAGTCAGCAGCAGAAGGACAGTGCCTTTCCCAGCAGCATGGCAGATGTTTGCTGTGCTGTAGGATGCGGCTTGGCACTAGGCAGTAGCAGGGAACACCCTGAGACACTGCTGCCCATAGAAGATCAGCTGTAACTCAGTGGGGCTGCAGAAACAGATACTGCTCATGGTGCTGCAACTGTTGGGGAGCCTGGATCTTGATCCTCATGGACAAAATTCCTCACCAGATTGAGCCCAGGCCCTGGCTCCTCTTTAGCAAGCTGTGGTGTTAAAATGAAGCATGCTCTGGCTGTATGTGGGAATCTTCTCTGTCTGCAAGTTCCAAATCAATAAAGGGGTCTTCTGGGAGGTGGCACCTTCCAGGGGCTGTTTCTAACCGAGACAGTGACTGGCTCTCATCAGAGGACAGCAGGACCTTCAGTGCTCTTCAGCGGGCTGAATTTGCAGCAGAGCAGCTGTGAAGTGCCGTTGAGAATCCCTTGAGGTTTTTGTGGTTTTGAATCCCTGCACCATTCCCAAGCAGAAGGATGTCCCTTGCCAACTGTCCTCTGCTGGACAATTGGAAGAGGGAAATAGCCTTGTCCAAGTGTACTGCAAGCTATAGAACCGTAGAGCATCCCAGGGTTGGAAGTGACCTCAAAAATTCACCTGTCCAACCTTGCATGGGGAAGGGATCCTGGATGACATTCTCTAGCACGGTGTCCAAGCACATCAAGCCCCAGGGGCATTGTGCTTGAGAGGAGATTGTCCACCCTCCTGACCTTCCCATGTCTTCTCTTCCTCAGCGCCACTTCTGCGTCTTCGCGCTCTCCCTCCCTGGCCAGGAGGCCTTGTCCAGGATCTACAGCACCATTTTAATGCAGCACCTGACGAGCGGCGGTTTCCCAGGGGCCGTGCAGAAGTCAGCTCAGCAGCTGCTTACCCTTGCTCTGCAACTGCATCAGAAAGTAGCTGCCACTTTCCTGCCAACAGCCATCAAGTTCCACTACGTTTTCAACCTGCGAGACTTCTCCAATATCTTCCAAGTAAGTGCAGCTGCTGTCCGATTGCACTGGGAGCTTGTCCCAGTGCTGTGGAAGCCTGTGGACCTGTGTTCCTCTGGCCCAGCTAGCCTGGGTGAGCAAACACAGGGACATAGCATGTATGCCCCCCTTGTAAAGGAGGTGACCTTGGGCCATTCACTTGGATTCTTCATTGGGGACTGTAGTGATAGGACAAGGGGTGATGGGTCCAAACTGAAACAGGGGAAGTTCAGGTTCTTTACTGTGAGGGTGGTGAGGCTCTGGAATGGGTTGCCCAAAGAAGCTGTGAATGCTCCATCACCTGTGAACATTGTGGCAGTGTTCAAGTCCAGGTTGGATGGAAGTGGGTGATATGGTTTAGCGCAAGGTGTCCCTGCCCATGGCAGGGGAGTTGGAACCGGATGACCTTAAGGTCCTTTCCAACCCAAACTATTCTACGATTCACTGATTCCTGATTGGTTTTCGACAGATTCCAGAGCATCAGTTTTGAGGAGCATCAGTTAGAAGTTTATTGACTTTCCAGCCTCCTGTGGTCAATGGGGAGGGATGACGATGACTAGTTCCAGAAAGAGGGGCAGTTTGGGTGGGTTGAAATGCTCTGCCTGTAGGAGCTTTGGCCTCCTGACTTGATGAGGCGACTGTTGGTGAGGGTGGTGGAGCTGGGCTTGTCTTTGCAAGCCTTAGTTCCACCGTTGGGAACGTGGAGATTAATGGCATGCTCCGCCACAGGGAAATAATTTGATTGCATTGAAGGAGGTGGTGGATACTTTGTGGGCTGCTGGCCATGAAGATGGGAAAGCAGTAAGTAGTTCAGCTGCTCTACCTAGAGCCAGGACAGCTTGTTGGTCTACACTGGCACATCCTCTTAGCTTCTTGATGGTCAGGTACACCACATGTACATGAAGGATGCTATTTAAAGAGTTAATAAGGAAATCCAAACTAGCTTTGACTTAACTGCTGAAACTGAATCACCACTGGAGCCAGTTCTGTACCAAGGGGAAGTAACTCAGCTTTAGGAAAGATTCAGCAGTGGAGATGGTCAGGTTTGAAGCAGGAGGAGTAACTGCTCAAAGAGCACTTCAGAGCTTAAGGCTGATTGAAGAAGTTGGAGAAAGATTTGAGCAGCCAAATTGAGAGGTTTGAAGCACCAGAACCTGTTGTAAAACCTAGGTTGTAATTTATTGCTGTCTCTGTTACTGTCTGTTTTACAAAGTGGGTGCTGAAAGTTCGGTGCCTTGTGGTCCGCTCCATCAGACAAGAGCTGCAATAATGACAGGCATTGGGAAATCCAAGAACAGGCTCCTGCAAAAGTTAATAACTTCATTGTGTCAAGAAGGAATCAGACTTGTCACTTGTGCTCAGCTAAACATGAGCAGCCTTTGACAGCAGATGTGGGTCATGTTAGATCCTGGGTTTAGTTCATCTGTGCTTTGAAAGGCAGAGATTGAGAAAAGGAGCATTTCAGTGAGAAGCTTTAATTTGAACTGAGCTCTCCTTGGAAGGTGCTGAGGGTGTGGGATATGTCAATGCCATAGGATGGAGCTTCAGTTCAGGACCTCACACAGACATGAGGAAGAAATTCTTTAATGCAAGGGTGGTGAGGCACTGGAATGGGTTGCCCAGGGAAGTTGTGAATGCTCCATCCCTGGCGGTGTTCAAGGCCAGGCTGGACATAGCCTTGGGTGATACGGTTTAGTGGGAGATGTCCCTGCCCATGGCAGGGGGGTTGGGACTGGATGATCTTAAGGTCCTTTCCAACCCTGACTATTCTATGATTCTATGACATAAAGTGGTCTCTGCTGTTTGGCAGCAGGGGAATATGTCATTGAACCACTGTGGGGGAATGGCTCCCCAAAGGGCAATATGAGGCTCCAGGGAGGTAGGGACTGGCAGAAGGGCTGTGGGTGAAGAAGGGGAACCGAGGGAAGAAGGAAGCCAGCAGTGGGCATGGTTTCTGTGCTGAACACACAAACTCATGCAGGTCACTGCTGACCTGGAAACCCAGTTGGGTCTGGATTGAGGGATGCTCCTTCCTGATAACAAGGAGCCTCAGAGTCTGTGATCGTCTTAAACTCCTGAGCTCAAGGGCTGGTTTTGAACCTGTCGTGGTTTAGGCCGTAAATCAGCCATGCAGTTTGCTACATGGAGAATCGAAAGAATGCAACTCCCACAGGTTG
>JAOEHY010039637.1:27600-90315 GCA_025447955.1 Psilopsiagon aurifrons | reverse complement strand
GCTGAAAGTCAAAACCACAGCACTGCACCAGCTACTAAGAAGGAGAAAAATGACTGCTACTGCTGAACCCAGGACAAAGGGCTAAATCAAATTAAGGGGAGCTTTTCAGGAAGTTGAACAGCTAAATCTGAAATGATAAAAATGCACTGAGTTGAAGAGCCAGATGTGTTTTAATCAAAATGTTGTTATGCCACTGGTTCTCTGTTTTAAAACTTGTCATATTCCTTCATCTAAAAGAGCTTGAACTGTACAACTATTTGTAAAGAGTTTTGAAATCCCTGGGTAGAGGGTGGTTTGGCAGTGTGAATTACTGACTCTCATTTATGTTCTTTTTAAACTATTCACTTCATATCTTGTTTCTTGTTTTTCACTCATAGTAAAAGAAGATGAATGTGATTCTGATGCAGAAAATGAACAAAACCATGACCCTAATGTTGAAGAGTTCCTACAACAAGAAGATACAGCTGTTATCTACCCTGAAGCACCTGAGGAGGACCAGAGACAAGGCACGCCAGAAGCTAGTGGGCAGGATGAAAATGGTAGATATGCCACCAGTTCAGTTCTGGCAAATAAATTATACTAACTGCTGGACCCAAACATTCTGCTGTATTTTAGAAGACAGCAGTGCATATACATATGACTTTGGGGGGCGAGGGGGGATCTTAGTTAAATAGTTATATGAGAATGGGATCATCATGCAAAAAACAGTAGTACTTGGTTTTGTAAAACAAGACATGCACTGGAGTTCAGTTGTATGGGTACCTAATTGATAATCCTAAGTAACTGGAAATAAAAATTCAAACTTTCGTAAATCATCCAACAGCACTATATGAAAGAACAGAACAAATATTAGTTAAATATATTGGGAGTGAGGCAAGATAGTGTGATTTTATGCAAGAATAACTTCAGGGCGTTGTAACACGTTGCTTTCCTTTTTATATTTCTAAACAAAACACCCAAAAAGACATATTAGGTAGAAGTTCTTTTATGAAGTAGCCTGTCTATGACAGGCTTTTGGGTATTTTTCTGAAAAGACAGCAGTGGAGAAAAAAGAAATATTGTTTATACAGAAATATTTATGTGAAAAAATGACCTGTTACTATTTTTACATTGAAGTCTTTTTTTCTCTAAGATTTGTGCTTAAAGTACTCTTCTGAGTGAGATGAGAAGTCATACTTTGTTCATCATGAAAGACTGAAGGCTTCTTCCTCATGAAATATTTGAAGGCAAAACCTGTTCAGATTGGTTATGCATTCTGTTCTGCTTTCTGATGTGTTCAGCTTTCTCAACCTGTGACAACTGCAGTTTCAACCAGATTGTGTTCCTTTACTGTTGTAGTTAAGATTAGTCAAGAGAAAGTAAGATCCTACATAAAGGGTTAGGAGGTGTCTTCCAGTCATTTTAAAAAATGTGCATAATTGACAAAAAACCTCTCATTGTAGCTATATTATTGTACTGGAGGCTAAGGGAGAGCAGTGAATGGGTTAACACTAACAATTTTGTTCTGCTCTTCAAGAGAATTTATGTTATTAAAGATTTTTTTTAAAAAAAGTAAAATATTTGAGAAATTTAAACTTTGTACATGCCTATTCATATACAGAAATTGGACCTGAATTACAAATATTTTGTGGTATACTTTACAAGTTTTGTACAATTCAATTAAGATACACGCTCCACAGTAGCATCTTAAAAATTACGGGTAATTTAAGACGTTAGTCTGTGGTTGCAGTGGCGCAGATTATCAAGTTAGTTTTACAGCCTTGCAATATAATTTCTATGTGATCATTAAAAAAATACTCATCAAAAATTTAAATTGGAACTAGCCCAGGAGATTAACAGGGAAGTATTTTGAAAACCACGATGGTGAAAAATAATGTTCAGTGTTTTAATGTTTTGGAACAGAACATGCAAAAAAATTAGTGATATTTGCTAAAGACACATGATTCCAAACCAGGGGCCTGGGCAAGAGAAGTGAGAGAGAAATAGTGGCTTTGGGAAAACACTGCCATTTTGCCATTTGCTCCAATGGAACAGAATTTAAATCAACATATTTCTGACATTTCCACTGAGTTGTATTTGTACGAAAATGAAGTATTCATTATGTCAGGTGAATTGAATTGTAGATGGAAAAAAGAGGATTGAAGGGAAGCATGCTGTATCTATGCATTTGGGGGCAGGTTAATTTTTGGACAACCTGGCTAATCCAGGAAAAACAAAAAGGAGTAGAAGAACACAAAAAACAGTGTTAATACAAGTGTGACCTTGACTGTTACCATAACAAGTGTAAAAAAGCATATATGACAGAGGTGTTGGGGTTTAGTAATCATGAAAACTGGTCTGACTCTTCCTTTTCACTGTTGCAAGAACAATGGCACTTTCAGTAAAAATAAAGTCAGTACATTCCACACAAACAGAATGAATTGCTACTTTATAGAGCATATAATCAGTGTACGGTGATAAGTCCTGAAAGAGGTCATGGAGATAAATAATTCAGAAGTACTTTGTAAAGTACTGATTAATTTTATGAGTATTAATAATGCTTATAGTTCTTCAACTTAAGATGACAGTGCACACAAATTTGCCCTTTGTGCTTCAGAGCGCAAAATGATAGTCAGTAAAGACCTTCCACCTTCCTCTCCTGCTTTCACTCAGCACAGTGTATAAGTGCATCCTTGCAAACTTTATTTCCCATTTCCCTTAAAATGTGGAAGAGTAGCATGGCCATTGGAGGATATCACTTTGTATAAATTGATAGTTTGATCAAATACAGCAAGCCAGACATTTATGCAAACACTTTTGTCAATTTATAAAAAATATTTTCTTTTCCAATCCTTTAAAAAAAATTATTTTTCAAGGATAGAATATGTTACTATTATGTGGGGCTAAATATATGCTGATAACAAGAGATGGAGTTAAAATTCCATAAATGTTGACTTCTCAGAAATAGACTTGTGAAATTGATATTCAGCTTCTATCTGATTTCACTTTGTCCTGTACTGATACAGAAGTAACTTCATGAAAGCCAGCAGAATAAATTCTGTGGATCACATTAGAATCATATTTATGGCCTCATGTTTGATCGTTCTCCTTTCTGATCTGCAGACAGCATGTCCTATTAGCAGGTACATGATGTATCATAGAATCATAGAGTGGTTTGTGTTGGAAGGGACCTTAAAAGGTCATCTAGTCCAACCACCCTGCAGTAGGCAGGGACATCTTCAACTAAATCAGGTTGCTCAGAGCCCCATCCAAGCTGAGCTTGAATGTGTCCAGAGACAGGGCATCTGTAACCTCACTGGTCAGCCTGTTGTACTACCTCACCACCCTCATTGTAAATTTCTTCCTTATATCTAGTCTAAATCTACTGTCCTTTAGTTTAAAACCATTACCCATTGATCTCTTGCTACAGGCCCTGATAAAAAGTCTGTCCCTGTCTTTCTTGTAAGTCCCCTGTAAGTACTGAAAGGCCACAATAAGGTGTTTCCAGAGCCTTCTCCAGGCAGAAAATACCTAACTCTCTCAGCCTGGCTTCATAGGAGAGGTGCTCCAGCCCTCTGATCATTTTTGTGGCCCTCCTCTGGACCTATTCCAATGGGTCTGGCTGTAAGAATTATAAACCACATTTCTAGGAGATTTTTGGTTTGTTGTTTTTTGTTTTTTCATTTCAGTTCTCTTTTTCACTTGCAATTCTGTGTTAGGTAAAGAGAAATAAAAACAATATTCTCTGCAACTTGTAAATATTATTTATAATGTTTATAATAGCATCAGGAACTGAAAATAGGATGCCGTTAGTTGTTTCAGTGATATAGACTTACATTTGTAAACAGGATTTGAGGATTGTCTGTGATTGAGTTAATCAGATCTACAAAGATTGCTAGACCTTAAACTATGTTTCACAATTTTGAGACCACTTGCTAAACAGAAATACATATATATATAGAATCTCTAGTGCTACATTGAGAAGTCCAGCAAACTCAATGAGAGTTGTGGGTTTGGGTATAGTGCTGAACTTTCTGCAATGTACACAGGGCAATGGTACCATAGTGTAGTTAGTAACATAATATGTGTGGAAAAAGATACAAATTGTCATTAGTCATTTTCTAAAACAGATGGAGCTTCTAGCAGCTGCACATTTTCTTGCAGTAATATATGTAAATGTAAAGCATGTCTGTTGGTGGTAATAAGTTTGGAACTTACATATATTTAAATATTGTCTATTGTCTCTCCTGTGTAGGAACACCTGATGCGTTTTCCCAATTGCTTACATGCCCGTATTGTGATCGAGGGTACAAGCGCTTCACCTCTTTGAAGGAACACATCAAGTATCGCCATGAAAAGAATGAAGATAACTTTAGTTGCTCCTTGTGCAGTTACACGTTTGCGTACAGAACACAGCTCGACCGCCACATGACGTCACACAAATCAGGAAGAGATCAAGTAAGTGGCATTTGAAATAACGATTTGTCATCCTCTGTAACAATGCTGTGATTTGTTATGTGAGCAAAAATGTACAGAGCAAATGAAACTGTTCACATCAGATCATCTACATGCTGAAGTCCCAGTTCTGGACCACACACTTAAACTTGCTGCTGAAGTCAGGCTTTTTCCATAGCTGTCAAAGGATGAGATATGAATTCCTGTGTTTTAATTCATCTAGGCATCTGGTTGGGTTTAAATTTTAGTTTTCAGAAGTGCTTTATTGCATTTATAGTTAAATATTTTTTTTCTGTTCATTAGCTAGCATTGCATCAAAGTTGTGACTGTAATCTCAAATCTTTACTGCAACGTATTTTTCTTTCATAAATCCTGTTTGGCTAATTAAAAATTTACTGTACTCATTTTTGCCCTTAAGAAGCAAATCATTGTGTTGATTCATTTGCTTGAACTGTGAGATAATGGTTTTTAAATGCAGTACATGCAATAAGGCAATATACAAAGAATTTGTGCAGGAAATACAGCATTTCAATACTAAATGAAGCAACAGAAAGGGCAAAAGATCTTCTGAGCTTGTTTTGTCTGGTTCATGGGCTGTCCTGAAGGCGTGGTTCCCTCAAATGCCTTCCGTAAGTTACTCATCTCGTCTCTAACAGAAGGTCCTGAGCTTCTTTTCACCTTTCCCTCTTTACTGCTTTTATCCCCACAATTTCCTATCACACTCCCCACCCCCCGGTTACAGGCTTCCATAGCTTCTCAGAGGCCCCTGTGGCTCAAGAACCAATTGAAACTTACTGAAACAGTGTGGAATTACCTAAGCTAAAAAGATACATATTTTCTACCACCATGAAAAGAAACGGGAGAGAAACATCACCGAAAGATAGGAAACAGTAAATAGTGAAAAGAATGTAAAGCGGAAGGTACTTCAGTATTTCTTGAAGCTCCAAACAAACAGATGTTTTATTAAACTGAAAGGCTGTAATACAGAGTAAAGGAAATACTGTTTTACACATTGCATATTAAGTTCCATTCTACAAAGTATCACTAAATCCAAGAATTTAGCAGGCTTAAAAAATTATTATACATTAATATATGTTTTTATACCTGAGGTTTTACATTCATAGGTAAATTAAATAGGAAAAATTGTTACAAGTATTGGCTATCCCACTGCAAGGACTTTGCTCTCTCGCAGGGTTTGTAATAACCTCACCTGTGTATTCTGGGGTGGTAGTTCTTTATTCAAATGTATTTCCCATGAACGATTTATTTGTCTTGCTGTCTTATTGGCTTGGCTTCCATTTCAGAGTTAGTCTTATATACATATTGTATTTCTAACTGCAAAATCTATTAATGTTTTTGTATAGTGCTTTTTTGTGAGCTACTATATTTTTCCAGTTTTTCCAACTAGAAGCATAAATGCATAAGAGCAAAGTAGTTGGAGAGGTAGAAGCCTTTCCCATATTTGCATGTAGTTTGAACGCAAAGATAAAAAATACCAAGCGAGGAAGCAATCTCAGAATTACTACAAAGGGAAGTCTAAATTGTATTCCTGCAGATACATTTCAATGGGCACAATTGCTTTTGATAAATGTTGTTTGTTTGAAGTATCTGGAACTCAGTATTATGCCCATATAATTGTATTTTTTTTCTCTAGGGCCATAACCAGAATCAAAACTATTATAGTTTAGATACTTGGCAAATTTGGAATATATATTTATGTTATTGTCACAAAGGTGTCATGTCTTAAGAACTGGCTTCATGTGCATGTACATGGTAACATCATTTGTGTAATGCAAGATTAACTTTTTTCCATAGTAAGCATAGACATCCTAGTTGTAGATCTTAAACAGCTGCATCTTCAGAACTTAATGTCTCATTCTTAAAGGACTTCACCTGAAAGCAGTCTGTATGGATAACTTTGTTAGCTGATTAATGTCCACCAGGTGACTGTCAGTTTTGTAGTTGTTCTGTACAAGGAAGCAATGAGCAAAGGTAGTATCTGGTGTAGTGAAGGCAGCGGTATAGGTATGTTGACACTGCCTTCCCCTGTGGAATGGGGAGATACACCAAACTGCAGCTACTTCTGTGAGAGCTGAGAACCATCCCTCACCTTCTTCTTCCTCCCCATCCCCAGCATCCTCACAGCTCTCCTGGCTGCTCCTACACCACTAACAGTTGGTAGGAGGTGATGCTGCCTATATATCATCTGCTTTCACACATGAAGCACCAAATAAAGATGTTGAGTTATGAATAAGTGCTTCTTATCTTTGTTTTACTTTTCTTATCAATTTGCAAAGTGCCCATAGGTAGTCTGTTGAAATTTCATATTGCTCTTGACACCACTGAGAAATGGCAGTTCTTGAACACCATGCTCAAACCGTCTCTAAAAAAAAGACATGATGTAACTGTAATTCCCATCTTCCAAATAACTTTTCAGGATTTCCATTAATTAGTTTTTGTTTTCTTCTATGAAGAGAGTGAACTTTAGCCCTGAGCATAAGTGTTTGGTGCATGGATGCATTAGTGGCTAGTTACAAACCTTAATGTGGATGTTTCTTCTTTCTGTCCTTAAAGGAATGCAGAGGAGTATTATTGAGTTGTACAGATAATTCTTTAATAAGCAGAAGACAGTTATGTACAGTGCATTAAAAAAATATATCACATCAGAAGCACAAAAAATGTTGATATAACAGTACTGAAAGGTGAAAAAACATTTGAATTAGAGAAAGTTAAGAGTGAAAGAGTATCAGAGATGGTACTTGAGAGGATAGTTATTAGTTCTTAGTTATTTTAAAGAAAAGGTCCTGGAGACTAACTCTAAGGATATCACAGATTTATAAAGAAGAAAAATATAGGACAGACAGAAACCTGAATAGAGAATTACAAATATAAGAAGGTAAGGCAAAATAGATGGAAACACTGCCTAGCAGAAAGTTCAAAGCAGCTTATAGCTGTGGCCAGGAAAATTTGTTAAAAAATTGCTAAGAGGAATATGGGTTTTCATGCTTTGGAAGCAGGACATTGAATTTTAATGACTGTAGCAGAATCATTTCTGATAGATTGAATGCATGCACTAATATTTAGTGTGAATAGTTATGTAGTCCAGCATCTGCAATACCTGTATATATGCTAAGATCCTTTAACTTCTATAATCTCAAGTCAGACAGTAGTAACTGATTCTCTGCAGGCTTAAGTAAATCCTGACCTGGTCCTGTAGACTCAGTGAAGTTGGATCATTAAAGTGAAAGGCAGTGAGTCAGGCACAATCATCTAGAGCGTAGTCTTCAAGGGACTTAGTTAAAGGAAGCTGAAAGTTGCGTGGACTAGCAAAAGACAGCTGAGAAAACCAGAACTAAGGGTCAAGTACTAATCAGGATAAGTCAGAGTGGCAGCCTCACTGCAGAGCCTGGCAGGAGGCAGGAAGGAACCCACCCTAAGGAGGATAAGAGCAGTATCTGCTGAGAAGTTAAAACTTCAGCTTAACCAAATGCTTATTCCAAGGGAACTGTCAAATTCAAATACTTGGAAGCAATTTAGATTATCTGGTTTCAATTTGTCTTTTGTTAGCATCCGTATCATATAAAGGAGGACAATGTGAGGAATGAGGAGGGCTGATAATTTGGACAGCATATCTCATAGCAGAGTGCCCAGATTTTCATCAGCAAACTACAGCTGTGCATTCTTCAGATCTAAAGACATAAATCAGTCCAGGAATATCATTCTGCCTTTTTATTCATCCCTGCTCCTCCAGCACACATCTCTGCCCCCAGCTGCTATGTCTGCACTTGTGGAATAGCCTCAGCACCCGGTGAGCATCTGCTCCAGTGCTGCCAACCGCAGTAGACCAGACTTAGGTGCAGGAGCTCCCCACCATGGTTTCATGCCAGAGGCAGGCTGTTCCACCTAGTACGTGAATAACTCTATTAATGAGTTTATAAAAATACTTGCCCTGGTTACCAAAAGTCTACAGCTGCATCCAAATGGTGGCAGAGTATCTTTTTGCAAAGTAAGCTCTATTTAAAAAGGAGACACTGTTTTATTAAATAATTTGCTTGAACACAAAATTTCTAATTGTTCTATTTCATGTTGATAATTGAGCTGCTTCTACTTCTAAATGTATAGATCTATGCAGTTTGTGATAAAATTATAAATCTTGCGTACACATCACATATATACTACATGCTTTCACATGTCTGTCTTAGCCTTTGTGGGTTTTAAAGTAGTATAACAATAAAGATAAATGAAAAATAATTGGGAGCTTAACAATAAACTCTCTCGCAAGGCAAAATAAAATAAGCACAAAGTTTCAATGCAAATAGTGAAGAGGTTTGATGCTATGTACTTGGGAAATCCTTCCATATTGTTATTTTAGTTTTTGCATTTATTTTGAGAATTCATTGTGACTGAGAGTGCCTTTATTGTCACTGAGCCGTCTTCTCTTGAGCAATCCTGTGGCATCATTACATAGAGGAATCCAAGGCCAACTGTAAGCGCTGGAAGCATGTAAATGGAAAAATCAAGTCAACTGATTAAACTTTAAACAGGCTTTTATGCACTTTAATGTTTCTCTGTCCTGTGTGACGTATTCCGTGGGTGATGGGCTTGGGGTTTTTCTTGGGTTTTTTGTTTTCACAAAATTAGCGTGGGACTTCCAACTCACATAACATGTCAGTGTAAACTTCATCCAAAGTTGGGAGAAGGGGCAAATAAATTTGAGGTTTTCATTTGTTTTTTATTTTATCTTATTTTTACTGTACCAGACTGTTTCAGAAGACACACATGGGTCAGTTTTAGCCTGGCTTCTAATTTGTTTCTTTGTCATGCATAACGCATATCACCTTCAGTCTCTTAAAATTATGATTAATTCTTTTCAGTTTCGTATTGAATTTTCTCTGTTACAATGTGAAAATACAAAGTGTTTTTCCGACGTGCTGTCCTATGCAATAATTATGAATTCTTTCTTACAGAGACATGTGACACAGTCCAGTGGTAATCGAAAATTCAAGTGCACTGAATGTGGAAAAGCTTTTAAATACAAACATCACCTAAAGGAACACCTACGAATCCATAGTGGTAAATAAACTAGGCATTGAATTGTGTACTAATTTCTAATGTTTTCTAATGTTGCCATTTCTGCTTTTTATAATGTTGATGTGCTATCAGTCTTTAAGTGTAAGTTTAAAATACTATTATTTTCTCTTTTTTATGTTTTCCCTCTGGGACTTTAAGCACTGACTGCAGCCTTCAGCTGTGTGGAGGAAATATGTAGAATAACTCAAGAGCATTTGCAGTGCAAATTAAACTCTGACAGTTAAGGAAAACTTCACTTATGGCAGAAGAAGCAGGGGCATCCTCTGGTGCCTTTTCACTTGTCTCTTTTTTCTCAGTGTTTGCAGTTCATTCAGCTTGTTATGAGCCTAGAAGGAGCTGTGCTTTCCCACTGTGGCTGTGATTGTCATTATTTGAGACTAGTCATATTAAAATAGGCTCAGGACACAGATCTAGGATTGTGATATACTGTTACAACAGTTCCGGTTTCTAAGAAAAGTTCCAGTTTATAAGAAATTTAATGTGTAATAATATATTTTAATACATAACATAACAATAAGTTAAATGTGGTCTCAAAAGAGATTCACAATTTCTGTCTTTAATGCAGATGTACCCATTGACAGGAAATCCAAAAACAAGTTTTTAAGCCATCTTTTCCTTTCTTACCAATTGCTTAGCCATGACAATAGCAGTGAAGTGCACTTCACTTACAAGTCCTTCCTCAGCAAACATCATCTTCATTTAATATCCAGAGGGTAGTGGCACTGTGCCTGTGAGTAGGAAAGCCTTAGTCAATGTGCTTTTCAATCTGAAAGCAAAACAACTGTTTTGGCTCTTTCCTTTTCCTCTGTAGCACAGATCCCCTGAAAAGCCAGCTCTTACTAGGGGTTTAATGATTGCATAGTTGTGTGCTTCTTCCTGGTGGTTTAACCTGACGTTCATCTCTGAAGGCAAATACACATCTATTTTCTACCTGTATCTGGTTTCCCTTTACTTAATCTTTGCCTGGATTTCAGCTGATGAGTATTGTATGAAGATCCAGATACAGTGTATTTGAGCTTGTGCAATAAAATGTGTATAGCTCTTTGTGCAATTACGATTTGTATTTATGGCCTTTTTTCTTTAGTTAATCATATTCTATTTTTTCCATTATGAAATTTATGTACCTTCTGAAGTTAGTAATTGTACTATCTGAACAGAGTTAAATGAATTCTTCAAGTATCATATAGACTGATTTATATGACATATGGACAGTTACTGGGAAATACTGGAGCATATCATGATGATGTGGGCTCCATCCTATATCTACTAGTGGATCATAAACTCACTAAAGGACTCTAAGATCAGAGCTATATATGACGCAGTTGCCTTTAGTGTTCCATTCACTGTATAAGATAATTTTTCCATAGGACTCTTTGAGAGGTCATGTTGATGAAGTTATGCTGTAACCTAGTAAAGTGTTGCATATGCCTTTCTTCTTTTTTTTTATCTTTAGGAGAGAAGCCATATGAGTGCCCAAACTGCAAGAAACGTTTTTCCCATTCTGGTTCATACAGTTCACACATAAGCAGTAAGAAGTGTATTGGTTTGATGCCTGTGAACGGTCGAGCCCGATCAGGGCTCAAGACGTCTCAGTGCTCCTCCCCTTCCCTTTCTGCATCACCAGGTAGCCCAGCAAGACCACAGATACGACAAAAGATAGAAAATAAACCCTTGCAAGAGCAACTTCCTGTTAACCAAATTAAAACTGAACCTGTGGATTATGAATTCAAGCCCATAGTGGTTGCTTCAGGAATTAATTGTTCAACCCCTTTGCAGAATGGGGTTTTTAGTGGTGGTAGCCCATTGCAGGCAACCAGTTCTCCTCAGGGTGTGGTCCAAGCTGTTGTTCTACCAACAGTAGGTCTGGTGTCTCCCATAAGCATCAACTTAAGTGACATTCAAAATGTACTTAAAGTGGCAGTGGATGGTAATGTGATAAGGCAAGTATTGGAAAACAATCATGCTAATCTTGCATCCAAAGAACAAGAAACAATCAACAATGCATCTATACAACAAGCTGGCCATTCACTCATTTCAGCTATTAGTCTTCCTTTGGTTGACCAAGATGGGACAACCAAAATTATCATCAACTACAGCTTGGAGCAGCCAAGTCAACTTCAGGTTGTTCCACAAAATCTAAAGAAAGAAAACTCTGTTCCTACAAATAGTTGCAAAAATGAAAAATTACCAGAAGATCTTACAGTAAAGTCTGAGAAAGATAAGAACTTTGAAGGAGAGACCAATGATAGCACTTGTCTTCTTTGTGATGACTGTCCAGGAGACCTTAATGCACTTCAAGAATTAAAGCACTATGAAACAAAAAATCCTCCTCAGCTTTCTCAGCCCAGCAGAACAGAAGCTGAGAAGCCTGATTCCCCTGTCCCATCAGAAACTGGGGAGAGCAACTTATCTCCTGGTCAGCCACCTTTAAAGAACCTTTTATCGCTCCTAAAAGCATATTATGCATTAAACGCACAACCGAGCGCAGAAGAGCTTTCAAAAATAGCAGATTCGGTAAACCTACCACTGGATGTGGTAAAAAAGTGGTTTGAAAAAATGCAAGCTGGACAGATTTCTGTGCAGTCTTCTGGACCATCTTCTCCTGAACAAGTTAAATTAAGCAGTCCTGCAGAAAATGATGATCAAGCAGCAACTACAGAAGTAAGCAAACCCCAGAACAGCACAAATAACTCGCAAAGTTCTGTCAGTACAACAAAATCTCAGACTGTACCAGGGGGATCAACTCTGAATGGTTCACGCAGTAGCACACCATCCCCATTGCCACTAAACCTTTCTTCATCAAGAAATTCACAGGGTTATACGTACACAGCAGAGGGTGTACAAGAAGAGCCACAAATTGAACCTCTTGACCTTTCGCTACCAAAGCAACATGGAGAACTGTTGGAAAGACCTACCATAACTAGTGTTTACCAGAACAGTGTTTATTCTGTCCAAGAAGAACCTTTGAACTTAACTTGTGCAAAAAAAGAACCACAAAAGGACAACAGTATTACAGACTCTGATCCTATTGTAAATGTAATCCCACCAAGTGCCAATCCCATAAATATTGCTATACCTACGGTCACTGCCCAGTTACCTACAATTGTTGCCATTGCTGACCAGAACAGTGTCCCATGCTTGAGAGCTCTTGCTGCCAATAAGCAAACCATTTTGATTCCACAGGTGGCTTATACATACTCTACCACAGTTAGTCCTGCGGTTCAAGAAACACCACCAAAACCAACCCAAGCCAATGGAAATCAGGTACTTTGGTTTCTGTATCACTTGATATTGTGTATGATGTATTTGTTCTGTATCCATGCTGAACTAATAGAAAACTGTCAAGATAAATAAAAATGTAAATATAAGCTATCAGGCTTATTCAGTTTGATTGTTAATGGGTAATAGATGTTACTGTTAAGTCCTCTGTAAAGCTAATAAGCTCATGGAGCTTGAGTCCAGACTTACAGAAACTATGTAATTCTGTGCATGGACAAGTCTGTTCTTCACCATATTCAGTCATTCAGAAGCGTCTTCTAGGTCATTAGTGCTCAGTATTCTAAAGGCAGTCTAATCCTCATGATCAAAAAGCAAAGTAAGGCCATGACTTCTGTTTCTTGCTGTCTCTGTGTCACCTCTTTCCCCACATTCTGAAGATAAACTCTGGAATTCTTGGCTACTCCCTTCACACTGCTCTGCTTTCCTGGCTTGCAGAGTAGCTGAATTTATCCTTACACCATAATGGCACCTTGAACAAAATTCAGATGTGTTCTCTTTGGAAGTTGGGCAGGTATTTATCTTCTCATCTGCCATTCCTATATCCTGCCGTGTTTCTCCCTGGGCACATCTAGATATCACCTGATCTGAGTCAGTCCTCCGAGAAACACCTGTGCATGTTGAGTAGGGACAGAGCAGAACAGACAAGTGGCTCATGTAAAGACTGAAAGTTTCCAATTAAAACTTAGAAATACTTTTTAGCATTTCATGCAGGCTTTTGTACTTGCCAGAGGCTGAGGAGCCTTGAAGAGTAACGAGGTTGCTTATGTGTTAAGCTTTGTAAGACAGATGATATTTGAGCTAACATGTACATTTTTATATTCAGATTTGATAATATATGATAAAATTAATTGTGTGTAGTGATATTACTGATATCGGTAGAAAATACTGTGCTTCTTACAGATGAGCTTCAGCACTTCAAATGCTTAGCAATAAACAACACTTAGGAGATTTTAAAAACTTTTTATTAATGGAGCACCTGAAGTCCCCCAGATGTTCCTTTATTATTTGTGATAGTTTTTTGAGGAAGAAGATAGTAAAATGTGCAAACTTGAATGGTAAGTTAAATAGCTTTTTGTGAAAACTACAGCAAAAAATGGTCTTAACTTGCATAAAATCCTAGAGGTAGCAAAATGTGGGTGACAAACATAAGTTGAAAAATGCAGTTAGATACTGAATTTGCTCTTCCAACTTGCTGGTGTACTTTATAGGTCTGTGGTCTTCTTTTCCTTCCTAACATCATATTTATTTTATGGGCCCTAAAAGCAATGCATCAATGTAACTTAAACATGGCCAGCAGTCAGATTTGGGTGTGATGAAAGTCAGTCCCAGTGAGAATTCTGATTCTGTATGGTGGCAAAGCAGAGTGATGCAGCAGAAGATTTTTTTGACTATGTAAGTCTAAACAATTTTGTTTTGCTGTTTATGGAATTGAATAACAGTGCAGCTTCAGCTTGCATTTTAGAATATTGTGTGCTGCATCCATGCATTTTTCTTTCATATTTAGCTAAACTTTTTTCATAATTTTTCTTAAGGATGAAAGGCAAGACACTAGCTCAGAAGGAGTATCGAATGTCGAAGATCAAAATGATTCTGATTCAACACCCCCAAAGAAAAAGATGAGAAAGACAGAAAATGGGATGTATGCATGTGATTTATGTGACAAAATATTCCAGAAGAGCAGCTCATTATTGAGACATAAGTATGAACACACAGGTAGGTACTAGGAAAAGCAGTTTCAGATCATTATTTCATGCAGTGTATAACTTATAATCTCGATTGGAATCTAGTTCTCAGAAAGTGTAGGGAAGTGTAGTAGTCCTTCTTACAATCTGTGCTCAGCTGTCTTTAGGAACCTATGTTTTGTGTATTACTTTGACAACTGCAATTCTGTGTTTCTTTAAATTTTTGAGACATAAACCCTGAACAGAAACGACATAATTTCTTCCACCTGGCTCGTGGACAGTCATCTGCAAGCGGCAGCCTGTAGTCAAGGATGTATTACTTCTAATTTACGTTGCCTGGTTGCGAATGAAAAAGAATTAAAAATTAAAATAATAAATTAAAAAAAAAGGATTGTGTTTGTGTATGATACCTTACATGAAAGGCAGAGAGATCTCTCTGGCACAAAGGATTTTCAAATTAAGCGGCATTTGTAATGATCTGAAATTAACAGCCGTTCATCAGACATGGACTCTAACATTTCTGGATTTTACTTTTATTTTTAACTTTTCATAGGTGTTCCTCTTGGCTCCAGTTCTGCAATCTTTAGTCATTTTTATAATAATTGTTGATCTCTTATTTCTTCTGTGATGGCTTAATTATTTTTTTTTTAATTGTTTAGGTGCCTATATTATATATCTGCATATTAATGTTTGAATTTCATCTTACATATGGAATTTAAAAGATAAAAAATCCACTTCTGTATTCACCACTTGATCAAGTTTCTCAAGTTGTATTCATTAATACTATTTTCATGCCTTTCCTGTCCTGAGACTCTTAACTTCTTCTTTACATAACACAACTCTTCTTTTCATTCTACTTTTAAATTAAGTGCAGTATTTAGAATCATAGAACCATTTAGGTTGCAAAAGACCCTTAAGATCATCAAGTGCAACCATTAACTTTCCACTCTCATGTCCACCACTAAACCGCGTTCCTAAGTACAGCAACTACACATAGTCTAAATAACTCGCCCCCGGGACGGTGACACAACCACTTTCCTGGTCAGCCTGTCCCAGTGCTTGACAACACCTTCAGGGAAAAAATTTTTCAAATATCCAATCTAAACCTTCCCTGGCACAACTTGAGCCCATTTTCTCTCATTATATCACTTGTTTCTTGGGAAGAGGGAGCAACATCCACTTCACTGCCTGTTTGGCATATGCTGACATGGAGGTGTTGATAATCACTATAGTGTGACCAAAAAAACTGCTGATTGTCTCTATCTCTCTTGGGCCAAGGCAGTGCAAAGTTGTTTTGCATAGCAACTTTGAGTGTTGAAATCAGAATAACAGCTAGGTTCCTGCTATGCTCATAAGAGACTCTAAAAACAAGGCAACAAAGTAGAAAGCTGCAAAACAGAGCAGAAAGAGAACTAAGTGAAACATAGCAGATTTGCCTTATTAATATATGTGCAGTCAGCAAGTTTTATACCTAAGGCATTTGTCTGTGCCAACCAAGATTTTAGAATGATTTTTCCTTTACCTAAAAGGTGGAAGAATGAATTGGTACACAAAAACCAACATAACAGCTTAGTTTATTTAAAATTTCCATTGATACAGAAAAGTCAGAATGGTTTTGAATCAAAATAATGTTTACTGCAAGAAAAATGCCTCCTTTTCTAATTTACTTATATTGCACTTTCTTGTGCTAAAAGTTACATCTGAGAATCTGTCCTTCAGGTTTCCTAAAAAAATTACAAATTACCCTTGTAATTGTGATAATGTACCCTTGCATCCTTTGATCCTCAGGTGAAAAATACAGGCTGAGAGTGCATGGAATAGACTGTCTTGTTAAATAAAATTAATTGCTGGTAATACCTTCACCAACAGCATTTTATGATGAAAACAGTATAATTTTTTACAGCTGCTGCTCCAAGATGTCTAACTGTTCGTGCTTTATTTTGTAGGTAAAAGACCTCATGAGTGTGGAATCTGCAAAAAAGCATTTAAACACAAACACCATTTGATCGAACACATGCGACTGCATTCTGGGGAAAAACCCTACCAATGTGACAAATGTGGAAAGCGGTTTTCGCACTCGGGGTCTTACTCTCAACACATGAATCATCGATACTCCTATTGTAAAAGAGAGGCAGAAGAGCGTGACAGCACGGAACAGGAGGAGGCAGGCCAAGAGGTCCTCAGTAGTGAGCATGCTGGTGCCAGGGCATCTCCATCACAGATCGACTCAGATGAGAGAGAGAGTCTAACCAGGGAAGAAGAGGAAGACAGTGAAAAAGAGGAAGAGGAGGAGGAAGAAAAAGAGACGGAGGGACTTCAGGAAGAAAAAGAATGTAGGAAACTACAAGAAGTTGAGGATGAAGAAGAAGAAGAAGTAGAAGAAGATGAAGAAGGGAAAACTGAAGGTAACAAGAATGATGAAGCTGTAAATCAAGCAAGCAATGCGGAACCAGAAGTTATACAGAATAATGGGCAGGTGTCAGAAGAAAAAAATAAAGCTTAAATGATAGTTTTTTCTATAAGGAAAAAAAAATTGGTAATGAAGTTTGTTCTATATTATACATGCTTTTCATGGAAACACAGTAGCCTGCATACTGTGATTTCTGTTCACTACTGTGTAAAAAAATATATATATAAAAAAATGAAAAAGGAAAAAAAAAAGAAATCCAGGTGTGCCTGAACCTCAAACTTAGTAATTTTTCACACAGTTTTCAAAGTTAGGAACAAGTTTATAACATGAAGCAGATTAGAAAAATACAGTGACTCTGGAAGCAAAGATTTAACAGGTTTTAGGAAACCTGATTTATTAGACAAGCATCTGGCATCGTTTGTTTTATCAGTATTAATTTTCATTCTTAAGTTGATTAATTTTTAAGCTGTACAATTGGGAGAGATTTATATGATTTGTTTTTGGTTTTGTTTTTTTTTGTTGTTTTTTTTTTTTAAATGGTAAAACATTTCCTAAATCCACTTCAGTATTTTCTTATGTTTTAAAATGTGAGAACTTCTGCACTACAAAATTCCCTTTTGCAGAAACCTGTAATGCAGTTGCAAACAGTGCTTGGCTACCTTTATAAATTCAACCTAGAAGGTAGCAGTTTATGACATTAGATGTTGTAGTAGAGCATATTCTCATTTAAAGTGTATTGTTAGCCTTAAGAAAGCAGATGATAGAAGAACTGAAGTTTCTTACTCATGTGGTTAAAAATGTAGTTGAAAGGATTGTCGTTGAGTTCTGATTGCAGGGACTAACAGTGTTAATACTGGTAAGGACAGCAAAGTCGTCAAAAACAGTGTTTGTAATTGTGTTTTGAGTATGTAGTAACAATATGAAGGATACGATATGAAGCTTTGTATCTCCTTTGGCCTTATGCAAGACCTGTGTGCTGTAAGTGCCATTTATCAGTATTATAAAGGCTTTAAGCAGCCTTTATCCAACATGTGGCCTACAATAACTAGCATTTGTTGATTTGTATCAAACTTCTAAACTAATCATGGGGAAAAAAACACTCAGCCATCAGAGAAGTAAGAACACTGGTATATTTCATTATTTAATTATTTGGTGGTATTTTGGGTTAATACCTGACTTGCAGAATTTCTCTAAAATAATTACAAGGGAAATTTTCTAATCTGCTTTATTGCTTTATTGGTTTACTTTAATTTCAGTCACATACATGACATGTTATCTGGCTCATAAGTATTTTCAAATGTTAGTTATTATGGACCCCATTTATTAACAATCTTAGCTGGTTTTTACCTATCAGTATTATTTTATTTCTTTTAGTTTATAGATCTGTGCAACATTTTGTACTGTATGTCTTCAAACCTGGCAGTATTAATACCCTTCTTACTGACATATGTACCTTTTTAGTTTTAGAAAACTTTTATATTTATGTGTCTTATTTTTATATTTCTTTATTTATTACACAGTGTAGTGTATAATACTGTAGTTTGTATTAATACAATAATATATTTTAGTATGAAAATTTGGAAAGTTGATAAGATTTAAAGTAGAGATGCAATCGGTTCTCTTGCATTGAGATTTGATTTAACAGTGTTATGTTAACATTTATACTTGCCTTGGACTGTAGAACAGAAGAATTAAAATGGGAATGTATTAATTTTACAATTGCAATCAATTCATTTTATCTTTACCCAGTTTTTAATATAAAGCTCTTAAATTTTGAAATTCACTGTGTGACTAATAGCATGATGCTCTGCAGTTTTATTAAGAGATTAGTCTAACCATAAACCTCTCATTTCCTTAGTAAGCCAAATTAGAATGATCTTATGAACAGTGTTGGGAACAATGTTTAACATTTTTGTGCCAATTTGTTCCTGTATTCATGTATGTATGTTACAAATCTGAAACTTCATTTTTAAGTTCCTTGTTACATCATGGTCATTTTCTAGTTTTTTACCAGACTCCCCATCTCACAATAAAATGCGTCAACAAGTCTGACTTGCTGTCTTTATTCTGGTCATTTAGAAAATGGGTTTAAATTATTTCTATGAGATGTTAATCAGACACGGTTCCTGTTTCAGTGTCAGTATTTGGTTTCAATTGTGCGTAAGGAGCACATAAGTGAAAGGAAGGTTTGACTGTGTGCAGGCAGAGGAATCTCTGCATTTGTTTATTGATTTACCAGCCATAGTAGAGCAATCAGGTTTTCAGAATGAGCTGTGTGGGTTTGTGATTTTTTTTTCCCCTCTCATATCTACGTAATAGAGTTTAATGCTCTCTTTCAATACAACTGCTTTTAAAGAAAGTAAGCTTATAGTTGTTTCCTTGATTTAGCAATAAGCTAGTGAAAAGATTGATGTATATATTGCTCATGAACTTTCTAAAGATGTGGCACTAACATTATATATACATTATACACAAGATTTCAGCAATGTAAGTACAAAGGCTTGAAAGTTGTATTACATGTGCATGTTTATAATGTTTTGCAGTTTAAGCGAAGTTTAGAGACTGTTCTTTAAGAAACATTCTGTTTTACAACGATTTCCTAGAAGGGGATTTCAGTTGTTAATTTTGTTTGTTTTTCATAAACACCGTATAATTTATTTCATATTCACATATCTAAGTTTTTAATAATTCTCAATCTTATTATCGCAACATTAATACATACAAAAGATTTATTACATGTATTAATTGTTTTGCTTTGTCTGTATTTTGCTGTACAGTATACCAAATATTGCACTTTTAGGTGGAGTAAGCTTCTAACTCAGTAGTATCATTGAGGTAAACATGAGAAGGCTGTTTTGAAAAAATAATCATTTATTTTGCCTCAATAATGTTGCATTGTAATTATTATTGTAACAGAATCAAACAGGTAGGTCAGCATTTCTTGCAGGTAAAAATGTCTTCATTCTGCTCTAGGTAATGAAACACACCCTTTTTTAAACTATTTTAAGACTTTTCATGTTCCAGGAACATCTTACTTGTCTATAGTAATAAACCCAGGGAGATATTTGTTGAAATGGGAAAATTTGGCTGTGTTTAGCAGTAGAACAAAGAATTTTAATAAATCCAAGGTTAAGCTTGTGAAAGGCCAGTAACTTCCATTTCCAGAACTTTAAATGGAGCAAGAGAAAACTATGCTTGTATAGAGAGCAAAGTCCAAGCAATTTTGATTCAGGAAATGTTACCAGGCTTGTGGAGAAAATTTATATTCATTACTTAAGACTATGAAGTCATCATTAACATTTTTATCTTCATAATGGATTGGTGTATTGAATTTTGCATCTGTTAAGCTTGGAGATGCATCTGATTGTGACCTTGTAACATCATTTATTATCCCTTTGAAAACCACAAAAAACTGCGATGCATCTTCGTGTCATGGAGTAAACTCATCAGGAACATAAAGGAGCTTAGAAGGTGCAGGCTTTATTCGCAGCCCCACCAGTGAGATGCCCGGAGCGTAGACAGGTGTGTAGCATAGAGAAGGCCAGGCAGCTGTGAAGGAGTACCTCCACCAAGGCACCAGAATTACTCCTGCTGCAGCCACATGGACCTTTTCTTTACATTAACGGCAAAGCCATTTCAAGCCAAGTAAGTTTCCCACATGAAAAAATAGTGAAAAAGCAAAAGCATAAAGCCTTTGCATTCTGCTCTTTGAAGATAAATAGAAGTTGGAAAAGAGCAGTAAAAATGGAATGTAGTTTTAATAAAACTTCACTGTCCTGTGACCTCTTTGGTCAGAAGATGAAAAGTACATCAGTTGCCTGTCTGCCCAGGATGTGGTCTGTGCCTGCTTCTTTGTCATGCCCACTGTGCATGACTCAGCCAAGAAAACAGGGGACAGTCACCTGTCCAGACTAACAAAATGAAAAGTGTCTTTTGGATGCAGCATGGGACAGAGCACTGACCTGAGCCTGATGTTCTGGGTTTGGTTTTGCTACCAACCTGTTTTATGACTGCAGAATGTAGTCAATTTGTATGTTTAAAAATCAATTCCAGATGCAAAATTTTGACAGTGGGATGTTCTCTCAAGCAATTTGAGAATAGGAAAAATATTACAGGAAGAATGTAATTATAGGAAGAATGTTACAGAAGTATATATTAAGTTTCATGCTTATATGGATGGAGAATACACTTCTGAGACTGTGAGCAAACAGGAACCTAAAGAGACATAAGGCTACGAAGAAAACTAGATGTGTTGAAGAGAAGTAACTGCTTTCTCCTGTTAGTAGCGTTCATGTAATGTACCACTGGTGATTCTGGTGGCACTGTCAAATTCTCCATGGCCACACTGCTGTCTACTTGCTGGTTTTCTGGAGCAGCCTGTCCATATGTGTGATTGGTAATGGCAATGGTGTAGGTATGAGCTTGAAAGTCAGGGGGTTTAAATTGTATAGAATTACAAATAAGCAGATAAATTAATGGATACTAAAAAAGAAATGAGCAAGTTTTGTTAGTTTGGCTGACCTCAGAGTGCCAGTGTGTTCCAATAGCTGTCTTAAACTTTAGTAGAAGAATGTACCATGGCATAGCCCAAAATGCAATAGTTACCCTAAAAGGCACTCTTCCTCAGATTGAGTAAAAATTGCTTAAATTGGCAAGAAGTGCTGTGTTTGCACTCTTGAGTAAAATTCTTCTAATGCAATTACTGCTGGTAAACCCTCAGCCAGTGCCTGCACAAGCAGCACTTCACTGATATTTGTGTTGGCAAAGTGTGCCTGGGACAATGGTGGCCACAAGACTGGGTAGCAATTTGTAAGCAAAGTCATTTACAAGACAGAAAATATGACACTACTAAAAGCACCATTTTGCCACAGCAAAAGGCTATACTGGGGCATTTATCATCAAAGTGATGAAGGATCAGGAGTTCGCACTCTAAACCAACATAGAAGTCTGTAACAGAAAAATGAAAATACTTTCTACTGTACAGAAGACCATTAGAGGGGAAGGTGATGATCTGAGGATGGGAAAAGGCCATTTTGCTCATGGAGGCCATAGTGAAGACAGGTAATGGCTTTTGAGTTGAGGAGGAGAGAGGAAAGTTTGCTCTGTGCTATCCTCAGCGCTTCTGAAAAGTGTTGGTTTTAATTTATTTACTACTAGTGTGTAAGTCTGCACTCAATTCTTTGCTTCGACAGAGGTTTTGCTGTATGTTTTGCAATTCACATTCTGGTACTTAAACACAAAAGAACTCTTTTTTCCTTCCTTGGCAGAATAGCTTGTTTAATTGCTACTAGAATAATCTCTGAATTTCGTAGCAGAAATTAAATATCAGAATATATTTTTAGGGGGGGTTATCATTTATTGTTCATATTTTTCTTAGGCAGTTGTTCCAATTATATTTGCACAGTCTGAATTTCACCAAAAAATTAATACAAAAAATATTATGATGGTCAAATAAACTCTTAAAAATGATCAAATATTTACAACTTTTGTTTTGTCCCTCTGCTTTTTCATGACCTCTGGTCACTAATCTGTCCCACAGCCTTCTGCACTGAGTGTATTACGGCTATCAAGCACGTTGTATGTATGTTGTCTCTAGAGGAAACACTATTATATATTTTATATTTCATTGCTTCAGAAAATAAAAACTGCTCCTTTAAACCGTAATTAGAAAATAACGTGACAGGTGGGATTAAACATGAAATCTGCTGATGTCAAGAGCACTTTTTAGCAAAGCTTGTCCTAGTAGCTTGCCGAATGTGAAAGGTGTGTAGTATTAATCTACAACTAGGTGAAGTTCTCTAAGGCCTTACCTCTACACAACCAGATACCCAAAAAGATCTTTAAAAAATATGAGGACAGTGGGAAGTAATCTTTAAAATAAATATCTTGAGAATGCCATTTAGGTCTTTCCTATGATTTTCAAGTTCTCCGATGCTGTTTCTTTGATTTTAACATTTCTATATTGGGAACTGTCATTGGGGTTTGATCATCTCTGTGTAAACTAAGGTTTGCATAATAATCACAAGACTTGCATTGTGTGTTAATTCAGGAATTAAGGGGATAAATTAATTAGACCCCCAAAAAAATGAAACACACCTACACTATCTTTGTGTCATTCCTCAAGAGTTTCTGTTCCTTTTCTACATGGAGAGCCTGCTCACTTTTAGCACACCCTGTTCCCAAAGGCAGACACGAGTCTGCCAGTGCTTTGCTTGACTGGGTCATGTTCCCATCACTTACTCTTCAGGAGCAATCTCTGTAGCCAAGATCCTGCATGGCTGTTGATGAAGATAATGACAGCCCTTGAATTCTGTGAAGCTTTCTGCAACTTTAATGTCAGGTAAGCTGTTACAAGGGTACAGAGGGAGCATTTTGCTCTTTCAGTGTGCAAGAATAAAATCTGTTGGCCCAAATTGTTCAAGACATAAGTTCATTGGAAAATCATGCAAAATTCTAAAAATAACAAGGGCTTCCGACAGCTCTAAAAGGCCATGTCACTATATACGAAAAAGGTACTTGGATTTCTGCCCTCTCCTCAACCAAATCAACCCAATAATATGAAAGCATTTCTGTGGACAGTAGTCCCCAATTTCTTCTGCTCACGTTGAAAGCAATGCTGTCGCCGGTCTCCAAACCAGTGAAGAGCTATCTGACTTGCAAATACTTCATTTTGAGGCCTAGGGAGCAGTAAGTATTGGAGTTAGGAGGAGGAGGAATGTTTAACCTTCCTGTCAATTGGGGCCATTGTCCTGCCAGCAGCACCTTCCCACAAGCTGCTGCTGCTACAAGCCAGGGAGTGTTTGAAGTGGTTATGGTAACATCCTGACCAGGTCAAATGATCTCAGCTGTGGTTGCAGAGATAACAGCAGCTTCAATCAAGACAAGCTGACTAAGTTGACCTCAAGTCAGCTTTTTTTCCCCCCATTTAAACAAGTCCAAATGATGTTTCTGGTAGGAGCAAGCAGCCATGGCTTGGAGGAGCTGCAAGCCTGTATCACCTGAGGCTGGACAAGAGCCACCCCTCAGTCTGTAAACTAGAAATTCTGGAGAGTAGTGACTCATGTTCCCAAAACATGGCATTGTCTTTGGAATTTTAATTTTTTCTCTTTAATGTCTTTAATCAGACTTCTCTTATTGGCATTCTGGTCTCCAAGACAAACTTGTGTCAGGTGCTCTTAAAAGATCCTGGAGCTTAGTGAGAGTCACTGAGCTTCACCAGGAACAAGGAATTGCAGCTTTTGCACTTGTGAGGAATGTTATCACAATATCCATGTCTTTTCCAAGCCAGTTTTCCTGTTTTAGAAAAAAAAAAAAAAAAAAAGGCAGAAAGAAAGGAATAACTGATGAGTGCACGGGGTTATTCAGCCAGAGTTGGGAACAGAACGGTCTCTAACATGGGCAAGCCATCTGCCTTTTGCTTTAGCATGCAACTTGTTCTGAAGGAATACGGCAAATGGAGCATTTATGTGAGTTTCAGTGGCACAGTGGAGCTCTACCAGCAGTGGAGCATGTGCACCGCTTGACAAGCTCATCCTCTTACACTGCAGTTTAGAAGCCACTTCTTCTGCTTAAGCAGCAAGGACTCAGACTTTATATAGAGTAACAGCATCTCATTCAGGCCAGTGGATGCCAAGAGAAAAACTGGTCTGATGGGACATTTGGCCAGGTGATCAGTTGCCACTAGCAATTTACTTCCAGAACTGTTTCCTGAACCCAGTAGTATTTGTGCCTCATTGCTCCCTTATGGGCTGATGCTGGGTTCACTGCTATAAGCAAAGTGGCAAGTGTGCTATGCATCTGGGGGGAGTTCAGGTTCTGCCAGTGGCTCCTACCAAGGGGAAAGAATAAAAGCTTTGCTGATTTCCTGCTGACCCAGCACATCATCTTGTTCCTTGCAGGTTCTTTGTGAATACCACCTATCAGGGACAAGTTGCCTGGGTCCTGTTGGCTCCCCAGTGGAGGCTCCAGCTGTAACCCCCAGGGGAGAGGAGTGGAGGGGAAAAAATGCACCTCAGTGCAACAAATTCTTCCATGTATGAATAATCCTTCTTTACAGAAACTGCTCAACTCATCATTACTTATGTAAGTAAAGCTATTGTAGGATCTGTGTTTACTCCTTTGCAGTTAAAATATACTGGGTTCTCTCAGTGCTAAGCAAAATAAAAACTCCTGCTTTACTGTACTTTATTATTTAATCTGTTTTCTAACTGTGGCCTCACCATCTCTCTATAAAAAGGGCAGTACTGCATTACTTACTCTGAGATAATGGGAATGTGTTTGGTTAATTAAAATCTGAATTCAGATTTAGATAGAGTTCAGCTCACTGTATCTAAAACTAATTGAAAATAGCTGAAGATATGATGGCAAAAAATGCAAATATTTTGTAGCCAGAGCCATGAATGGCTCAAGACCATTCATATTCCTGACTTTTTTTGAACTGCATGTGCAAGTCCATCTTCGGCTCCTCCTGCTACCTTGTTTCTACAGTTTTGCCGGGTACACACAATCCACCCAAACCTGTGTGCACCCCTTGTGACTGTGACAAATAAATCAGATTCTCCTCATGCCAGAGCCATGCTCTAGGGTCTCTCCTTCCTGCTGGAAAAGCAGGCACTTCAAAACGCCAAAACAGAAGGCAGGCTAGCTTCATTGTCACTTCAGAACTGATATAATAATATGCAGTCAAACAGACCATTGCACCATAGTCTACTCATATACTTCCTTCTAAGCAGAAACTTGAATTTCTGTGGGATTTCTCACGGTTAATACCTTCATATTTCACAAATTAGCTCTTCCTGTAGTTCTACTAAATGAGCTGTCTTCTGTAGCTTCTGAAGTGCATTTTGCCCACCTTTGTTCTTAGGTGTTTAGGCATGTGGTGTTACCTGATGTGGAGTTTGCTGAGCTCACACTGGTACCAAACTCTCTTTGTGAAAAGCAGAGCCTTTGCTCCCCCGAAAGATGCATGTTGCCATCAGTGTCCTGCAGCACATGACGATGCTTTGCTGAATCACCAGCTGGTGGCAAGGGGTGAAAGAACACTGCTGCTGTATAATGTCAGGAGTGCTTTAAATTTGAGATAATTATGTATTTGTCAGTCAAAAAATGGAGCAATAAATTAAGTCTCCTTGCAAAATAACATTCTCTTGTTCTTAATACCCTGTAACCACCTATCTTGCTTTTGGCCTTGGTCTCCTAAGCAATGCTTTTTGTGAACCTATGCTGCATGTTCTCTTCTGTCATCTTACAGCGCATTTTGTCCTGATGACTATTCCTGGCCAGCTTTAACAGGAAAGGGGATGTGTCACAGATGTCAAGTCCTTGCATGACTTGGCTGCCAAGCTAATGCCCTTGCTAGGCAAAGGCAGGTTCTATTCAATGCCTTACTTTCGTACATGCAGTTCTGAACCACTCCCAGCATATGCCACTCCTTGTCTAGTCAAGAAAAGTAGGGGAGGTGACAGAGGGTTCCATTTGTTCAGGTGAATTCCTGCTAATGCTGTTATTTGAGAGGACAAAAGCAAAAATTATAAAGCACACAAGAGTAAGTATGAATTCCTAATTAGTAGTTGACTATTGCAGTGCCTTTAAAAAGGAGACTTGAATTATGGTACCAGTTACAGTGTCTGGCCATTATTCACATGGGACACTGCCAAGGCGATTGACACCATCATCTCCACCATAGGCATGTGTGACAAAAAATCATATTATTCACTTTCCAGCCAGACAAACACAAAATTGTCATTCAAAGTAAAACTAACTGAATAATAGAGTCTTTGTCTTCCAGGAGGGCCATAACAGAGCATGCTGCCCTTGAACCTCCTTCTTTCGATGGAAAAACTGAGTGCAAATTCCATATATCCCTCATGAGTGTTATAACATGGACATAATCATGGATTATCCTGTTATTCCCTCACCAGTGCACAGCTCACTCCAAATGGTTTAAGCGGGTTTTAAGCCTGTTTCACCATGCTCCTCAAACGAAACAGGTGAAGAAAGCCCCAGTCTGTTGGCTCTGACAGGTTAATCAGTATATGGATGTTGGTGGACTTCTGGGAATGTCAGAAGCAGATGTTTAAACCTCCTGAGAACTGTATGTCCGAACACTGAGCCTGCAACTTAACAACCACTGCAATCAGTGTTAGCAAGTGCTGCTGCTGCTGGAAGGGAGTTTCTTGCCCTGTCTCATCTTCTGCTCCCCCCAAGGCTAGTACAACCCCATAAGGACTAATCCAGTGAACAAGTAACAAGCCATGTTTCCTAGGTTATTTTTCAGCTGGATCCATTCACTGAGTAACCAAAGCTTTTGCCAGAGCAGGAGAAAGGAAGGCTGGGGTGGGAATTGCTCCTTTTACGGTGGTGTAAAGCAGGCACTTTGCAGGCACTGAGACACAGCCTCGTCTGCTCAGGGTATCCCTGCCTCCCGAGGACACAGTGGCTGGCTGGAGCTTCTGAGGGATGCACTTTGATATACAGCTCTGAGAGAATGAGTTAATTCAAATGAAGCAGTTTGGTCCTGGTAGTGCATCTAGATGAAATCTATCTCCTTAAAGCTCTTTTATACTTACTAATAAGATTCATCAGCTTCTATTTACCTCTGATTTTGCCCTTCTGAAATGTTCTCCACTTTAATTTGAAGCTAGTTTGCCAAAGAGCAACAACCTGTACACTTTATTTGTCCAAGGAGAATGCCTCAATATCAGTAGTGGGAAATGATTTAGGAAAGATCCATTCATTAAAGTCTGTAGCAGTAACAGCTCACAATTAAACCCAGCTACTGGATTTGCTCTGCTCTTACTGCTGCACTGACATTTGTTACCCTGAAATGCAGTGTAAGCAGTGTCATGTAAACAAACTTCTTTGTTCCCTGTATACGTGGCTGCATAGACTTCCAGCTATTGCTAAAAACCTGCATTTATTTTATGATGAAAGCAGTTTTGGGTTTTGAGCTAAGAACCACCTCCTGTGCTGGCTGATTTAAAATCACGTTTCCCCATTCTCCCACTCCTATGTCTGTGCTCTGCATGCTGCTGCTTTTGGTAAAAATAATAAGTAGAGGCTGGATTACAGCTATTCAAATATTCTGGGTTTGTTTTATCCATCACAGGGTCTCTGTATATTCTGGTAGCTACCGGAGTGAAGAGTGAAGCCAAGAACAATGATGTTTAAGATTGTACTAATGGCAAAACCCAGAAGTAAATCACAAAAGCAAGCAAGACCCCAGCAAGAGTGGGCTGCTGGCAGCATGGTATGTTCTCTGCAAAACAACTGGACCGCTTCAGTCCAGACTGCTGACCTATTGTCAGAGCTAGAGAATGTCCTTTGCCCTATTGCGTCAACACCTCTTTCTCACTTTCAAGCTGTTACAGGAGCAGAGGGCACAATTAGCTCTATTAGTCATTTAGCATATTCAGAATTAAAATGGGTTGGGTTTTTCTGTTGCACGTAGATGAGCCACTGACAGCAGGATGTCATCACGCTGAGGCTACAGACTAGTGTAAGAAAGAACTTGAGAGCCCAGCTCTGGAATAAAGTCCAGGGATCTCTGTTGGGAAGCTAGCAGTCAGGTACTTCTGCCTCACATGCTCCAAAACATAGATTTCTCCCCGAGAATCTGTGTTTTCTGGACAGGGCTTGCTGTGTGCCTTCAAACCCCACCCTTGTCCATGTCCTAAAGGTAAAATTGTTCATGTCAGGAGGAGGAACCCAATATGCTATTTACTCCACTCGTGATAACCTCTGTGGCTGAAAACTATAACCCAGTGGACACGGGCTATTTCAGAGCAGGACAGAGGCACTCCCCTTCCTTTTATTGAAGAAATTTTCCTCTTTAGACTGTATTTCAGGACCTAGGTGAAAGGAGAAGGTGGAGAAAGGAGACAAGATTCATACAAAAAAGCACAGGCACCAGAGGAAACTCGACTCTTTTCCCATGGGAAGGGCAGTCCCTTGGCCCAAGGGCCAGTCTGTGCATATTCAGCCACCATCATGAAGCAGGAGATGACAAGCACCAGCCTGGGCACAGCACAATGTCCTTGATGAATACTTTCATTACAAGCTGCTGTTTAAGAGAGAGGTACATCCTCCACCCAAGCTTTAGAAGAAAACACTCTCTGTGCCTTTGTTTCACAAGGGGCAGAAATCAGTATGCAGAGATGGGCAGAGCCAGCAGGTCAGGCTCCTCAGAAGATTTTAGGGTCTGCCAAAAACTAGGCATCCTTCACCTTGTTGCCATGGGCAGGGAAGGCACACCAACCCACTGGCACTTAGGTAGCCCTGATTGCTTGAACAGCAGGCACCTCTGGGTGCCTGATGGAGGGGCCGATGGCTATTACGGGCACTTACTTCAGACCTAGGTTTTGCTGTCTACATCATGTCAGAAAGCACATAAACTGCTTCTAACAATGGTGGTGACGAAAAGGAAATGTACCAATGTCCATTGCCTCACTGTTTTTTACCCAGTGTCCATCGGTGACTCTTCAGTGAAGGGGATGGCAGAGTTTACACACCCTCATAAAATGCTTATACCTATATGACTGATGATCAGCAAAGCTTCCAAATAATTCCTGAAGGTCAGCCTCATTCTTCCTGCCCCCAGGCAGGCAATATGCTGCCCTACTGAAAAGCAAAAGAGAACTCCTGCGTTTTCGGTGGGTGTCCGAGTCGGTGTTCCTGCTTTGCGTTGCCTCTTTCTCTCAAAGCCAGGTGGCAGAGCTGCCTGGGAGGGACAGCCAGGGGCCTGCATCTTGCCCCAGTGCAAGAATATTTGGAGTGGGAGGCAGATGTCCTGGATCACAAATAGCACATTCAGGGGTGGAAACAACTGAAATGTCTCTACAGCAGGAGGAAAAATCTTGTCTCTGCTTCATTTTCCCTATCTTTAGAGGAAAGATAAATATAAATCATTATCCACAGGCATGCTGTGGGATCTAATTTCAGTAATGCCTAGCTGGTGAAGAGTAGGAGCTCTAGGAGAGCAAAGCCGTAGCCATGCAGATGGATTTGGAGCATTGCCTGTGGTACGGAGGTCACTTGGCGTTCAGTCGCCAGATGCCCTGTGCAATATGGACTGTCCTGTACTTACTGCTCAGACCCCAAGCCTCATCTGAAGGGATCGCATGCCACGGCTTTCTTGCACTTTGCTGCAACATATCAAATCCCACATATGTGATACAATTCTCCCACAGCAAAGTACACCCAGGGCACGGGGCTTGAAGACACTGCACAAAAGCAAATATATGTCTCTGGGTCTGCTCAACATTCACTGTCTGACAGCCCAGCTTAACTCTCCTCCAGCAGGATCTGCTTCAAGCTGCTTATCAAAAGCTCTGTTCCCCTGTGGGGATTTGCCTCTCAGGTTTTCAACTGAGTTCTTTTCAAAAGAAAAAAAAGAAGTAAGGGACAGGAGACAAGCATCTTGCCCTGTGAGGGGAACGTGTTGGTGGAGCATCCTCAGTGTCATGGAAGAAGAAGTAAATCAATGTTTTTTCTTTCAAGGGTGGGAGCTGCCCTGGCTTCTTTTTCTGCTGGACAAGGTGGGCAGCAGGTTTGCTGGGGTTGAGTCTCTCCTGTCTCTTGGGACGGTACTAAGGTAAAGGCCACGCAGGCAGAAAAGGAGCCTGGCAAACCCTGCTAAAATTGTGCAAGAAGCAGGGGCAGACCAACCAGGAGGAGAGATGGGCCATTGCACACCCCATGATGGGGCCCCTGGGGACTTGGAGACATGTCATCCAGTTTCTTTGATTTCCCTCAAGATGCCTGCCTATGCCGGTTCCCCATGGGCCAGCTCACGCTGGAAACTGGGGCTGTCCACATGTGGAATGGGTGTTCTGCCTTTTATTCAGAAAAATACGTGGATTTGATTTATGTGTATTAATGCTATTAGCTCAATATTTATTTGTGAAAGAAAGAAGCTTACTTCAGTTTCAAATGTCACAAGACAAAACGTTATGAATGACTTGAATATGTACTTCACATGCTTATTACTGTGTCCAGACAAGAAGGGTTCACATGCAAGCAGACTGCAGCTCTGAAAGGCTTTTGTTCTTCTTAACCAACCTTCTCTGAGACGCAATGAGCTAAGGAGAAACATTATAGCCAGATAAAACAGGAGGCAGTCATACTTCAGCATTATTTAAGCCTGTTATGCAATACCTCACGGTAAAACCATCAGTCATAAAGCTGCAGATTTATCTTCATTTCACAGAATAAAATCTTCCCTCGAATCAATCTGGTATGTCTCTTTTTTTGTCTGGTGTTTCCCAGAGAGCCGCTGCTGGACAACTTGTTCTAGAGACAGGAAGCTGCGCATGAATGTGATGGAAGATGTTCATGACTGTCTTGGCAAAGGGATGTCAGGCTTCATACAGCTGTTTCCTCAACTGACTCAGGAAGAAAGATTCTTCTCACTCCTTGCAGACCTCTACTTCTTGGTGCTGGCAGATGCAGTTCCAAGCCATGAAGACCTTTGCCACAGGCTCTCTGGAAGAGCTGTTGTTAAAACCTCTGCATGGTGGCAGGTAGATCACAGCGGTATCTCAGTGAATTGCAGTAATGCTCCTGGGGACAGACAACATCCCTCGCCTCCAGTGCTGGATGTTGTTCCAGTCATCCAGAGGTGTTTCCCTTACCCTGTTTTCAAGAGGGAGCCAAACTATGGCAACAATGAGGATATATTAGAATGACAAACACAAAGACCCTAATGAGAATAAACTGTCCAGAATCTTTCACCAGAAATGGAGACAAAGGGTAGCTGAAATTCTGGAAGTTGCCCACATTGTTTTAGAGATCACTGCCAGCAGCCTACATCTGTGCACCATATGAGCAAGTGAGAAAGTATCTTTGAGAAGGGTGTAATGTTGGTCCTGTGTCAATAATGGATCTAGTCCAAGGTACCAAAGCATCTGCTCTATATGTCAGTATTTCATCTCTTACTCTTGTAAGGATATTCAAGTAAGTGAGCATCTACACCTAAAAGACTGCATTTGAAAGAGTACCTTAAGATGTGGTCGCCACCAGCCAAAATACTCTCTATGCTGGGGCGTAGTTTGGACAGTCATTCAGGTAATGTGTCATTCTCAGAATCAAATGCTCACCACATGTAAGTCTATAAAGCTCCTAAATCAGCTGTGTAGAGAGGCACTCTGCAATGGTTACTGCTGGATGGTTAAGTGCCAGTGCAGGCGAATTAAATTATTATTGGTTCCAAGTATGACTCCCATGTGTTGTTAATTCATTACCTGCAGCTGAATTGCCAGCAAAGTGGTGCAAACCTCTCTCTCATCTGAAGGAGTATCACCAAAAGAGAAGTGGTTTGTCATTAGAGCCCTAGTGAGAGGCCCGTAGACTTTCCTAGATGTGACATAAATGCATGTGAGAAGTGGGGTCTGGAATGCAGCAGTTTAATCCATGTCCTATATACTCACCCCAAATGGAAGCAGAAGATACAGACTTTACTGTATGCTACATGGAAATGAATGAATCTCAGCCGTGGTTTTTTCTTCCTTTTCTTTTCTACAGCCTCTCACTGACTGATGAGGGGAGTTTTCTTCCCTTACTTTACAGTATGATTTGCTATGCCTTGCAGGAGTGAGATGTTCTTTTGTGTCGGGGTGTTTCCCCTAGCAGCACCACCGGAAGGCTATTATGATGCTGGTGATGCTCTCTCCCTCCCTGAAGAGTTAACGAATTCCGTCCTCCTATTGTTGAGGAGTTTCCCCATGACCTGTAGCTGTGCAGGATCCTCTGCACTCTGCAAAGGGTTTGCTTCCTGGTAACAGAGCAATCTATTAGCTCTTGTAGCGGTTGTTCTTAAACTGAAAGCTCTGTGCTCTAAAGCCCAGCAGGAAGGGATAATTAGCACCAAATTGTGTATTCTGGGCAAAATCCATCCACTTCTGCCAAGACTACACAAGGCCTTAAATACAGTGGATAAAATATGTGAGGGGTGGATGTTTTTTGCATACATTTGGAAGGAAGTGTGCGTGATTACACTCTTGGTCACTGTGACCCAGAAACAGGATCTGGGCTTGATGAAGGTCTGTGCCAGCCCTGCACCCTGGATAAGCAAAGGGTTTGGTAATGCCTCCAGCAAGGAAAGGGGAGACAGTACCTGCAGTAATGTGCTGAGGAAATAGCCCTATCGCAGCCATTCCCCTTATCCTGCTGCCTTCCTTGGCATTCATATGTGCACCCTACTGCCAGCCCAGCTGAGCACTGCACTGCACTTGGTCCTTGCACAGGTTCTGCTTGTGGATGGAATGCTTCAGTTTGGGAGACTCTTTTGGAGGGCAGACAGAAGCTCCCATCTCCTGCTTAGTAGTGCCACTGCAGCATGGTGTGATTTTCATCCATGCAGCAGGTGCCCCTATTATACACAATTTAATAAATGCACTGCTGTTCCGATGCTTCTTCCTCTGCTTGGGCAGCCGGCACAGTTCAGCTGCTTGAGTGCAGACTAGTTGCCATTTTCCCCTAGGAAGTGCCACCTGTGTCATGATACCTGTCCAGAAACACGTAGGTCGTCTGTAGGTCCTGTGTTGTACCTGCCAGCCCTGGCAGATGCACTACATGAGATGCCCATGTTGGAAATGGCTCAAGCTCTGTGTGTCCAGGTTGTGTCTCCTAGAGCAAGAAGTCACTAGGCAGATTGACGCCGCACATTAAGAACCATCATGTCCCAGAGCTTGTCTCAGCTTAATAGCAGCAATGCATGACTAAAGTGAATAATCTTCCAGACAACTGGATATGTCCAAAAGCAGTGGGTTGTGACTAGTGTCAGCCACAAAACCGGATCCTGAGGGGAATCATGAGGGACTTTGATCTGATGAAGGTCTAGTTCTTCTAAGGACATACTAAAGGTCTGAAGATGTGCTAACAAGTAGTCTGAATTTACACTGCAAAAGCAGTCCTGCTGTACAAAGCCCACCAAATGAATGCAAAGAGCAGGAGACATTGCACTTCATATCACCAGTTTATAACGGGAAGAAAGAAGTCAAGTTTCTGCCTGGTCGCTGGGTGTTGTTAGGTTTCCTTCACCTTCCCATTTCCACACAGAAGATACCTACTCCATAAGCCTTTTGTCTTGGGGTGCATTTTCTAAACCTTTTGTCTTTCATATGAGCTCCTTTGGACCTTGTCCAACTTCCATTTTCATTAAAGCATGGTTCTGAGGAATATACACCAAACTCCATCTGAGACTGCACTAGTGCCAAGTAGAGCACAATAATTTCTTCTGTGTCACACATAAAACACTCTTGCAGGTGTGGCCTGGGATGATGTTTTGCCCTTTCTTGTGTTGTGGGCAGACAATACCAACGACTCCCATAGTTTCTGGATCTCTAAAAGCTGTGCGCCCCTCTCTGCACACTGCCGCCCGGCAGGTCACTGTTCACAAAGGCTTCAGGTTGGGCTTGTTTGTTGGGGGCTTTTGCATTTGACATTTCCCTCTTAAGTGCTTTTACTGCCATCCATTTGATTTCTGTCCATTCCTTTGGGCTTTTCAGGATCGATTTGAATTCAACCCTTGTCTTCCTATGGGAAACAGTATAGATGACTCGTGGACATGATGGTCATTAATCTTACTTTGAGTACTAAAAAGAGTAGCCAAACTGCATTGTCTGTACAGGCCTGTGCTTGAGAGGCAAGCAGAATTAGTTTACCCAAAAGGCTGTAAAGCTTCAAATAAATTACCATTGGTTTCCCTTCCTTGTTAGATGTCATAATGATTTGGATGTTTAACAGACAATTCTCAGCTAAAAAAACATTGTACAGGCTGTTTGCTGCCTCCTGAGCTGCTCCTCCTGGTCCCTGGCTACAACCAGTTACTCCAGGCTGTTTTTTATTCCACCCCTGCTAAGGACTAGGTGTGATGTGGCCCTGAAGCTCAGTTTGGTACTGGGGTTACTGGGCACTATGGTAGGTGGTGAACAGAAGCAGAAGGCACAGTGAGATCTGGTCTAGCGCCCAGAACTGAGCACTCTGCTCCTCATTATGCGCATAGAGAATGATCAAGGGTAAGATCACCCTTGGGCCTGCAGTTTCACACAGGTTAGCACATCCTCCTCGTGCAGAACATCGTGCATTAGCATGGAATGTTTGGTTCATGCCATAGATTTGCATTACTTGAGGCTGAGAATGCCTTGCAAGGCCTAGGCAGGGCATCAGCTCCCTATATTGATACTCCAGCATGCCACTAACCTGCAAATAACTTCTTGGCATACAGCTGTCAAAGGTATCATGGTTGAATCAGAGTTGTGCTGTGAGGTTTCATGTTTTCTTTGCTGATTCATGATGTAAGATGTCAGCTTTGGCTGTTAATTATAGCTTTTGGTCACTTCCTTTAACAGATTTGTGGCAAGCACTGTTGGGGCATTACTAAGCCCTCCCAATATGATAATGAAACATTGATTTTTGAAAAGCAAACCAAGCCACAATCTGTTTTCCAACTAGCTTTGCACCTTTCTTGATATCAAATCTTGTCCTTTTTCCCCACTAGTCTTCAAGCAAGAGTGTTTTCAGGACTGCATTGAAGAAAAGGGTCAAACTTGATCTCCAGCAACTGGCTGCTACATCAGCCTCAGCAGGGCTGTTTGTATAACATTCCTGCAAAGTTAGACATTCAGTTATTATGGAATCATTTTTTCTTTCTACTAACAGCAATAAAGATGAAGTTCTAGGAGAACTTGGTTTGGAAAAGCGGTAAGAAGCAAAGAAGCTTGACAGCAAATGTTCCAGGTGCTGTAAGATGGGGCAGTGGTGTTACTTCAAAGAACCTGAGGGGTACAAAATAGATGGTCTGTCAGCAACTTAAGGGCCAACATAGCTCCTTAGAGTTGTTACTGTGACAATGTTGTCGTTGACTTCAGAGGTGCTGACTGGACTTGTAAAGGGTTATCAGGGCTTCCTGTGGAGCATCAGCTATGGGTCTACTGTTAAGCCTGTAAGGACTAGAAACCTTGCATCCCTTTGAAAGTACAACCCCAAGCACATCTCGCATTACTATTGGATAGGTCTCTTTCCAGTTACTGGTTTCTTATGGCGCTGGATAGCTCTAAATGCCTAAGAAATAGAAATGTTCTGAAGTTTAATGAGGGCTTTTTGTGTTTATTCCTGTATCTATATTCTATGATCTATATGCACTTTTCCTTTCCCCTCCATTTCCTAAGAAAATTCCTGTGGGATTAACAGCATCCCTGTTTTGGATTAGCAGCAGCTGCCCTCAGGTGAGATGTAAGCATATTCTGCAACAGAAGAAAGGATTCTGCAGCAGAAAAAGGATGGAAAAGTGGTTTAACTGGGTCCTTCAGGGCTTCTAGAAACACCTTAAGTCTTCTGACAATAATCCACAAATGAAGTGGGATTCCTTCAGCACTGGTAAGGTTGCTACAGAGGTGCTATAGTTGTGATGAGTAAATAAGATCTTCTTCCAGTCATAAGATTTATCACCATTTGTATGACAAATCCTCATGAATTAATGTGTGAATGAAGAAGGTGGCAGGTCAGTGTACCAATTCCTCAGTAAGAAATGAAGATACTGGTGTTTGCCTGGATCCCTGGGACATGCCATTACATCAGCTGAGCTCTTTGTGCAGTAGAGGATTCCCTTTTTCTTCCTGAGCCTGAATTCCCAGGCATAGCTCTGCCTCCTGATGCCTGGCTGAGAAGCCCCCTTGTCCATCTCTTCCACCCTCCTCCTTCCCATCAGCTCCTTCCAGCCCTGCTGGGGTTTGGAGTTCTTGGAAGGAGCAATGCTTTGTTTAACCCTCATCACCTTTTCTGCTTGGAAATTAAAAAAGAAGGAGAAAAGTTAATGTTTGGGTAAACATGTGAAACTGTTTTGAACCCCCAGAGCTAAACTGTGGCTCACAATTAATTACACTTCTCTACAAAGAAATGTGGGAGTTCAGAGGACTAGGTGAGGTAATACATTACGAGGAAGCTGACAGGAGAACAGTAAGTTTGGGCTTAAGTGAAAAATGTCTTGCTTTGCTGGCTCTTGGGATGGAGCCAACAACAACAGAGCAGGATCTGGCTTGAAGTGGCCACGGAGAGCAGGTGTGCTGCAGACATTTTTTGGAACTACTGGAAATAATACCCCAAGCTAATGCACTCCTGTTCAGTGTCTTTAAATAATAATAATCATATTAAACCAGTTTCATGGTAAAGATTTGCCCTTTGTGGGATGTATGAGCACTGAAATGCTGTTTTATTGGCAATCACTCTGCATCCCTGCAAGGAGTCATATGGGAGCCCCTCCACGCCACATGGAAACAAAGAAGTCTCTTTTGTTTAAATGTAAGTTTGGGGTTGTACAATACAGTTTGTTGAAGAGTCAGGAGTCAAAAGTCATCTGAATTAAGAGCTTTTCCTCCCTCCAGAGAGCCAAACAGGCATCTGCTACCTACAAACCCTTCTGATAGTGGCTCTTTTGTTCCCCATTTTACACACTGGTTCACTACAGCGAGTACAGAAGCAGCAACGTATTCCCAACACTGTGAGCCATGACCAGCAGGGAAACAGGTACTGCTGTTACAAACCCTAATCCGTGCTCTCTGCTCCACAAATCCAGGAAAGTAATTTTGTTGTGCTCAAAACCGTTCAACTCCTCACCCAGTCAGTGGAGACCGACCTTTTTGTTAAGTAAAAGCCCTGTGACCAGATCCAGAGGGGAGGTGAGCACCTGAAGTCCTCTTGAAGCCAGCAGGATTTGCTTGTGAGGGGTTAAGACCTTCCACAATTTGGCTGTGTGGGCTTAACAGTCCACCCACTGACACGTTTTGTATTTCCCCCTGGTGTCTAGTATTTTAGACCCTGTACTTGCTGCAGCACGTGTTTCTCCTCCAGAGTCATGGCATGTAAAATCACTTTGATTCCTGACACAACTTAAGCTGACTCCTCACCACCACACTGGTGAAAGATGAATTAGACATAGTTTTCCCACTCTGCAGGCATGGCAGGGCACACCCGGCTCACCTCCAGAGTGCACTGTGTAGGGAAAGGGGGTAAGATAAAAGAGGAACAGCACCAGAAACCACAGAGAGAAGGGAAAGCTTTCCACTCAAATAAGGCTTTAGTGGGGTTTTTGTCAAAAGTCAGAACAAAAACATGGAGACCATGTACTGGTCACAATACGATTTATACCTGTAGTTATGCCAGGGATTGTAAAGTTACACGAAAGGAATCTTTCTCCTTAGGCATATAACTTCATTGACAGGTAGAGGCAGAAAAACTTTGCCTTATTTCATGCAAATGAAGCTTAGGTGTTCCTCTGAAACATCCTACACCAAATATTACTTGAGAAAAGCTCCTGGACTGGGTTGTTCTTCATGAATGGTGTGGCAGACCATTATTTCTGAAGAAGAAAAGGGCTTACACAAGCAGACTTGCTGTGTATAATAACCCAGGTTACACAGCAGCAAGTGATTGAAGAGAAAATATGAACTGACATATTGATGTCAGGATGGTTAATGTTTTGGGGTTTTGATATATTGCCTTGATATAATGGCAATTTCTTTCCTAAAACTAGATTATTAAATTCACATGGTACTAATTGCATGACAGCATTGTATTAAGTCATCACAAGCTCTTCCATAACTTTTTTTAAGTGCTCTTCAGGCTGAGTTTACAAATATGCAGAGGAGAACACCCAAAGTTCAATTTCATTTCATCTCTGTCTTCTTTTGACTGGAAAGAGAAGCATAATGTGATGATCTGCTAATGATAGAGGTAAGGGAGAGGACATGGAGGGAGAGATGTGGCCGGTGTTGGAAACAAAAAGTAAGAGTGAGTCTTACACGGGATAGATAATAAACCCAGAGAGACATATTGAAGGAATAATTATATGTAACCTGGCCAAGTCCAAGTGCGTGTTGCTGCTGAGGGCAGGGCAGGACACAAGTGGGGTGCTTTGCTTTCCTGGGCAATAGATTAATCTGCTACAACATCACTGGAATCTGACAAGACCAGATCATTGCTGGAACTTAAAATGCACTAGTTTCCCCAATTCTTTTAATCTAAATATGCCTTTGAGCATAAGATGCAAGAGGGAGGGGGGAAAAAAATATGGAAGGGACCCTTGGAGAGGCAGGCACAGGGGCAGACAGAAAGCACGAGCTGGAGAGCTGAAAAGGTTGCTAAAAAGGTGACAAAAAGCCCTGATAAAGTAAAATCAGTTCAGATCAGGAAAAGAACTGAACTGTTACCTTTCAGAGTGGACTCAAAAATCGAAACAGGGCATGTTAACACACAGAATCTGTGATGAGGTAAGGGAAGGTGGAAAAATGGAAGGGAAAGGAAAACCTGGCAAAAAGAAGGCCAGGATCGAGAGTATGACCCTCCCTCCCTTTTTCCTGGCAATATCCTGGCACCTTGATGGGTGGTTGGTCTGAGTCAAAGAGTGACAGCAGGAGGCAGATGTGTGCGTATCAGGCACAGTAGGCAGGTGCAGAGGACAGTCAGAGCACAGCCTGACTGTAATTACTGAGATGCAATTGACGCTATTACCATCAAACCATACGGTGGTCCATAGGTGGGTAATGAGTGGTGAGTGGGTGGATGTGAGGAAAATATGAGAAACCAGAGGCAAAAAGCACAGCTAAAGAGAGCAGGAGGAAGCAGAAGAGAAAGCCATTTCTTCTAGGGCAATTGTCCGTCATGAAGGTAATAGAGGGGTCATCACTGATCAAGCTGAGATGCTTATTTCCAACTGCTGATAGATGAAGGATACCCAAATCTCCACTTTTCCCTGGGTCCTCTTGAGTCTAATACCACTTCCAGGAAGCAGGAGATTTCCACGAAGCAAATGCAGACACAGGGAGGCAGTGGTGGAACTGGACCTCAGTGCAGGAGGTCATGGAGAAATGTGAGAGGGAAGACATAGCAGAAGCTGGGCAGAGCTGATGGGAAGGAGCAAAGCAATGCAGCTGACATGCAGTGAATTTGCCCAGGGCACAGAAATTTGGGGAGGAGATAGAGGAAGTAGGAAGAGATGCTGTGGGGAAGAAACTTCTGGCAGGGCACAGACAGCATGAGTACTGCTGAGGAGACAGAAAAGAAAGTAAAGACTTTGTGAAGGAAAGAGGGAGGAGAGGAAACTAGCCCTGTTCAGGAGCAGGCTGAGGCCAGGGGGGAGAGGGGACTGGGAAAAGAGACAGGGCTGGGGAGGCCCTTAAACAAGGGCTTAGGCTGAGGGTCTGGGCTGAAGATGTTGTGCCTTGACTGCCTGCCCCATGGGCTCAGTGGCTGGGGCAGGGAAAGGCTGCCTGCAGCCATCACCATGGCACAGGTCTGTGACTGTTGCCCAGTTAAAGCTTCTATAATGTACCAGCTTCATTTCTGCTCTCTGCCTCTTGTAGGTGCATTTCAGGCGCCAGCCTCTGGCAGGCTGCGTAGGAAGAGCGTCGCTCTCAAATGTCTGTGGGCAACTCTTACAGGAATGAAATTATGCTCCTTTCCTATGACACTGCCCCATAATTTAAAAGTAAAATTCACTTCAAGTGTTTACACTCATCAGGAGACGCAGCCCTGAATTTTCTATTAAATTCTCCCTTTCAATAAGAAATAGCCTACAGTTAAATGGGGCAGAAAACAGTTTTGCTGAAGTTGTACAGTTCTGCATAGTTTGGAGGTTGCTGGATAAATTCTCCAAGAGCACCCCCTCTACCTCCCATCCATCACAGGCACTTGACTAAGCGGTGGGAGGAAGAGCTAGAGATGACAGACTGTTGGGAGAGTTGCTGAGAAACGCACAGCAAAAGCAAAAGCAGTGGGAGAGGAGCCAGGGAGGACAGAGCAGCTCCCTCACACAGGGCTGGGTGCTCCTTATCTCTGGAGAACCAGGAAATCCTTCAGCTTCTGCAGTGGGGCTAGTAAAAGTATTTGTTCCTTGAGATATTTCCAGACCAGTTCCCTGGCTCATTCCTCTTCTATAACCATTTCCCTGCATCATGCATGAGTTTCTTCTGTGTAGTCCTGGGCACTGGCTGCCAGCTGCATTGGGCTGTTGTAGCCCTGCACCCCCAACTCCAAGATGTGGGGCAGCAGAACCTGGACCTCCAAGCTGAGCCAGATATAGGGAAGTCAGTTATCTGAATCACAGCATCCCGGTTTAGCCTCTCCTAATCACATGCCGTCTGCTCCCTGACAGCCTTGTGCTGATGTTACAGACATCAGCAGAGCCCTGCTCAGAAGCTGTGCCTTCCAGTCAGAAGTAGAGTCATAAGCTGGAAAAAAAGCAAATATAACCTAAAATTACAACATCTTGAGGTGAGGGAGAAAGGAAAGAAAAAAAAAACCCTGAACCTGATGGGGCTGCTGTAATGCTCTGCATCATCTTACATAAAAGCTCTTTCTTAGATGTCCCAATTTGAAAGTGTGGGTGAGAGTTTAGTCACTTTAAAATTGGCATTTCTGAGACTTCCATTGCTTGTCACATCACTAAACTGAGGTACAATGATAATGGGAAGGAGACACTGGTAATGACTGGGGTCCAGATAATCGTAGCGGAAAAAGGATTGTTGAGAGAAAGGGCATTGGCCCAGACAACATCTATAACGGCTATATCCAACTGGGTGTTTGCATTGCAGTATATTTCACTGAACACCAATATGTTCTGCCAAGCAAACAGTACCACTTCCAGAGAGCTTATTCTTGCCTTCTAGGGTGACTGCATTTGGTGACCATCCTGTAAGCCTAGTGCTGGTGCTAGACAGGCCAAGGCACTGACTGTTCCATCAGTGAAGCTGAGGCTGGACACCAAGTGTCTGCTACCTTCCAGCCCTCAAGGGCTGCATCTTTGTAGCAGTGTAGGCTGGCCCCACAGTGCCCCAGAGCATCCCTGTCCTTCAGGACTCACCCTGCATATGCCATAGCTATGGACCATGCCTCCAGGATTCTCTCAGTGGGGCCCTGGTGCACAGATCAGGGCAGCTGCCATGTTCTTGTGGTGATCAAGACACACCAGTTGGTTCGTACAGTGGGTCTTTGCCAGGAATGGGCAGAGAACAGAGGCACAACTCACTTCCAGAAGAGCTTTGTGCCTCCCTTCCCTTATGACGGTGAATGGCACAGGACTTCCTGCAGCATTTGGTCACGAGGACAGGGCAGCCCTTCAGTGCTGGCTCTTACTGGTAATGGAGCAGGAAGCAGAGCCTGCAGTGGGCTGTCCTCCTGGGGTTTAAAACCCCACAACCCTAAAGGGAAATGAAACCACCCTTTCTAGAACATGGAAATGCTGAGGGGGTGTTTCATGTTTCAGCAACCCCAGCAGTGCAAAGGGCAGCAGAAATTCCCCAGTGTTTCAGCTAACAGCAGCAGTAACAGCAGCAGTGGGTGTAGGAGAAGGGGCAGCACCAGAGGCATCAGCAGCAAGCAGCTGGCAGGCGGTTGATGCAGTGATGAGGTGCTGCTTAGTCCCTGCTGGCACCAGAAAAGGGGGAAAGGATAGTGTCCCATGACAGAAGAGCAGCGCACTTGCTCAGTGCAGGCAGACAGCTAACCACTGCTGGTGTCAAAAACACCCAGAGAGGGATGGAGCGAGAGCTGCACCATAACTACCATGAGAGTGGCCAGGATCAGGCCTCCCTCAGGAATCCCTGCAGCAGTTTTTCCCCATTTCTACTGTAATTCTGTAATTCCCCTGTTCTTCTTGTAATCTCCCCACAAAAGGGTTTCTAAGTAATGCTGCAGGATATGTCCACAAGAAAAGGTTTTCAACACAGGTCCTTTAATCAATGTTTTGTGAAGCATTATTACAGAATAGTCTAACATTTAGAAGAGGCACCTCAAACATTACAAAAAATTTTGGTGCAATGACCAAATTATGTCTGCAAGGGCATGGGCCTGAGATCCTAAACCAAACCAACATGCAATAAATCTTTTCTTTTTGTAAGTAAAAGTAAGAAAGGCAAGGAAAGGGGCCTCTGGCATGAATACTTTTTGCATTAAGAGATTATAAGTAATAACAACCAGCTGGAGAATGAAAGATCTCAAATTTATGTAGAGATTGTCAAGCTACCCAGACACAGCATGCCAAGAAGATAAACCTCTCTCTTCCAGGTCAAGTTACTGCCAGGTAAATTATGTCTAAGCCATATTTGTAAGAAGCAATAGTGACCTCACATGGCTTACTAAATTATTCCAGCAGATTGTGAGCCCAGATCTTGTTATTACCTTGATGGAATAATCTAAATTCAAATCAGGCAATCAGATCTGAATGCCAAGGCACTCCTGTCCTCTTAGAAACGAAACTTCATTACATGATGGGAAAGTTGATAACATGGGGTGGGAGACTGGAGGTATTGTTCAGCCCTTGAAGTGTCCTGACAGGTCATGGACAGGGTCTGACTGAAGGATTTAATAATTCTTTTGCACCTTCCATTTGCAGTATTGGTGATCTCCTTGCAGCTGACTTGGGGCAGAGGAGGAGCAATATCCAGGCTCTGAAGGTTTTCTACCAAAAAATGTTTTGGGCAGCACTTTTGGGCCTATATGGGAGAAAATAATTATTTCACAGCTCTTTTGATGTAACAGCCAGGTATTTCATTTCCAATTCATCAGTCACTGTGCAGTTTAGGCACCCAATACAACAACTCCTGGGAAAACTCCCTTTCGTCCTTCATGGCCCTATTACAGAGCTCTTACAGGGTTGGGCCAGGATCCTTCCAAATGGGGAGAAGTGCTCTCCCGCACACTGACCCACTGCAAAGTCAGTACCATTTTCCTGGGAAAAAGAGTCAAAATTTCCTACTAATGCCTTATAGCAGTGCTACAGCCCTGGGCGCTGAGGCTTGCTGGGCATCCAAGACCAAGATCAGCTTTCTCTACCTGTGACTCCAGATAGAGAGAGAAGTATTTTAACAGCTGGAGAGTAGGCAGCTCTGAAGTGTAATCAGAGCTCACAGAGTAAGTTATTCTGTCTAGCTGCAGTGATGGTGATGATGTGGACAGTACTTAAACCTCCAGCCAGGAAGCTCATGAGCGCAGAAGGATTCATCTCAGTACCAGGCTGGTTACAAATATCTCCTGGTGAACACTAAACCCTACTTCAGTTTCAGTTTGGTCCTGGAGCTCCAGATACAACGTGTTTGTGCTTGGAACACTGCCAAATCAGCCTGTGTCTCAAGTCTGTTTGTGCATGGGACACTGCAAATCAATCCATGTCTCATGTCCAACATGAGCTCCAGGTAGTCTGCAGTGAAGAGGGGGATAAAACCTTAGGCATGGTTTGTAGATGCTCTGCTCTGGTCTGTTCATAGCCCTTTGGCAGAGTCCACGCACACTGGAGCCACAAATCCACCTGGGCAGGGTGCCTGCCCAAGAAACTGCCTGCGACAACACTGCTCACACAGTAGTAGGTGTGCACAGGGTTCAGCTTGTAAGAAATCCATGCACGAATGTCTGTGGAGGAAAAAGAGAGAGGCTGAGCACCCCCTTTATTCAGAAAGGAAGACGCTGAAGAAAGTCGGTGCTGCATGTGCAGCTTTCCACTTCTCTAAAAAGCATTCCTGAAAGCTGACACTGCCAGTAATTTTTTGTTTTGTTCCAAGGTGCTCATACTTCAGATGGCGGCATCTTGACATTCACATCCATTATGTGAACGGATTGCGGAAATAACTCGGCTCTCACTCTCTCTGTGATATTAATCCCCAGCCGCTGGCTGTAGCACAGAGAATGCCTCGGGCAGCAGGCACCCCGAGCAGCCTGTCGGCTCCCCAACCCCTGCTGCGCTCAGCCACAAGGAAGGCAGAGGAGCATTTCCAAAATCAGACTTTTCTACTGCAAAATCCGAATCCAAGTTGGCACATTAGAGCTTTCCTCCTTGCTGAGCAGCCACAAGTGCTTAGGGTGAAATATAAGGCCTTTAACATGAACAGTGTGATAACACAATATCACATCATGGGAACCAAGTGGGTTTCATCAAGTAACGGCTGAAAACTGTACAAATGAGAAAGGAGCCAGCAAATTAAGATCCACAGCTCTTGTCCACACAGCAAAACATCATTAGCTTTGAGGTGGGAGACTGTTACCTTTTACACCCTGTTGACTTTTAGTGCTGGTGTTTTTAATACACATGCAGCAAGCTGGTTCGGGAAACGCAGACCATGGTAATTGCTGCAAAGCTCAGTTCATCATTCCCTGGAACAGATGTCAGTGGGGAAGGAACCTGCCGAAGGAGAAAGGGAGAAGTGATGGAAAGGGGAGAGGAGCAGAAAATCAGAGTAATTTTGCATTAGTGAAACAAAATACCCATCTGGACACAGAGAAGGGGCTGGCAGCATGCAGTTACTGCACAGAGCTCTGTTGTGATGCCTGATACTTGCTTTCACCAGTGGACACTTTTATGACAGCAGCATTTAGGAGAAAACACATCAGATGTGGGATATATCAAAGCCTGAAAAACAAATACTTCCTTTGCTTAAGCATTCCCAGAACTTAAACCTTGCCTAGCTGTAAAAAGCAAAGGTGACACATCTTCCTTCTGTCTGTCTTTCTCTGGGAATGGGAGGAAAAAACAAAGGGGGAAAACCTGAAGTGGAAAAACAAAATAAGAAAAAATAGCCACCATGGAGCAGCATATGCAAATGGTGCCGAGGAGAGCAAATAAGCGCTGACAAAACAAGCCAGGAATGCTGAGGCCTGAGTTCTGAAACACATACGGTTTTATGTTGTTCTTACCACAAACCAAAAATATGTTCCCATTTGAAATGGTTGAATCCACAGCTGTTTTAAAATCCCTTGCTACTCCTGAGACAAATGATCCAAGTCAGACTGTGCTAACAGGGTCAGTTTTAGAGCCAAGCGAGAGCTGTGACTGATGCAGAATCACTGCAGTTCCATCCCTTTCCACATCAATCATTGCTCAATGAAAATCCTGTGGGGCTGTCCGGCTCTCTTACAATATTGTTTACATTAAAAGATGATGTAAAGCTCCTCCAGCAAAACTGCGCTGCTGGATTATGATCCTTACTAACAGCGAAAGAGCTTAAGTTGCAGCTGCAGGACAGCACTGAGAGATGCAGGCACATACCCCCAGATTTACATCTACAAAAGCAGTCATTAATGTTTCATTAAATACGCCCATGGATTCATCTCTGCAGGCAAATTCTCTCCCTTTAAACCGATGATTATAAAGCACCTTGGGGTGAGTCTACATCCTAGGCTCTCTATAAAGTAACCACCTCGATACTGTCATAAAAGCCGAAATGGCTTTAATCTATTTCCTCACAATAGCAGTTTTAATTCACTCCGAGATGGCTGGCTGTCAGGAAAATAGTACTTTTCTCAGATTCACACCTGAGGTCAAAGCCCTGCCCTCCACGCCAGAGCTAATAAATCACAATTCTTTCTCTCCTGTTCCTTTTCAATGGTGAGGACAGCCCCTTGCAGAAAGACAAAAAAAAAGGGTCTTTGCAGGAGCAGGCAAGGCATCGTGGGGGAGGGATACGGAAAAGGCCCCAGCGGCATCCTAGAATCACGTACCAGGAGAGCAGGCTCGCAGCTGTGCCGGGACTTGAAAAGAAAGGCTCGGCACCTGTTTACTCTTGACTGAAAGGTCTCAAGTTATGGCTGTTGTGCTCTAATACACCTCATTAAATATTTGCATATTAAACACACAGAAAAGAAAACCTTTTTGAAGTGACAGGGAGTGAAGAGTGCTGCAGCCTCTCCCGCTCTCCACGGGTCCCTCTAATTGGTCCCTCTCATCGCCACACTGAATGCTCTGGAGCCAGGGTGGGTTCTAAGGCTGAAATTCCCCAGGCATTCCAGCAGTGAAGAGCAGCCAAAAGCCTCACAGACAAAAACCCGGCAGCCACCATCAGAGGTGCTCAGGAGCCGGCAGCCTTTTCCTCAGCCCAGTAGAGGCAACTGGGCAGTGTCTCATGCTGTGTCAGCAGGGGGATTCACAGGTCTCTTCAGCCTGGCTTTCTCACCATCAGCATTCCTTCCCCAAACCAAGGAGAAGCATGAAATACTGAAATGTTTCATTCTACATGCAGCTTCTGCTATCTTGGGGGATATAGCATGCCCCAAGCCTCTATGAAAGGTCATTCTAACCATCACAGGCCCTGCTGTGACTAGACGCAGACAAAAACATTTTCTGTGCTGCTCAATGAGTTTCCAAGTTGCCCAAAGAGCCCGCTGCTGTTTGATCCAACAGCTGATCCAACAGCTCCTGCTTCTCTGCAGACCATGCTCTTTGGGGACCCCTCCTATCCACTTCCCACCTTACAAGCTGTAAACTGCCCTTCAATGGCAACAACAGATGGAGTCCGGCGTTGCTGCACTTCACAACTCAGCATTTAGGCCCTTGTACAACCTGTGCCATGTCCGCTTTCCAGCCACAGGGCTGGGTAGCAGTGACAACCATGCGGGAATTTGTACCAAGGCTGCCCCATCCTCTGTCCAGTGCTGCTAGGGATGAATGCTCTGCTTCACGGCACCAAAGCACCCTGGGTCTAGGGACAACAGGAAATGTGGTCACACCAGCCATTTTGCCATGCACGTTTGGCAGATTCAGCTTAAAGTCAGGCCAGGCCATGCATGTGGTTTTAGAGGTAGCAATGTCTGGTCTGATACGCTGTTGACACGATCTGTTTTTAGAAATGGTTTTGAGCACAGGCCTCACAAGTGCTCCTGCCTTTACAGAATGCTTTTCTTTTGGGAATGAGCAGCAGCAGGGCTCTCTCAGTTCATGACCTGGATCTGGACCAGCGTCAGAAGAGCATTTAAGCACAGGCATCTCTGCATAGGGTGTAAGAGCTTGTTTGGGGGTTTCCAGTTCTCCAGCTGGCATGTGAATTGTAACCCTGGCCCTACAGGCTCGGGACAAGGGGTTACAGCCATGCCTGGAATCCTTGCCAGAAGGACCCAGAATGGTCTGAATACACAGCAGCAACAGTTCCCAGCCCTCACCCTTCCTCTTTCAGAAACAGCCCTGCTGCAGCAAGGTCTCAGCTCCGCACCCTCAAGACCCTCCTGCAGCAGCCTGACTACCACGTGCTTCTCCGGGCTTCTCTGTGGTCTGTGGGGAGAGGCGGGCACAGGAGAAGGCCTCCTTGGATAGCCTACTCCTTTGAGATCAAAGCCGCTGTGTGTTTCACTCCAAGAAGGCAGCATCACAGAAAGACGCCTCGCACTGGGAAAGGATGATGGTGAATGCCTGATGCTGCCCCATCTGCAGGGGTGTTCCTTCCACTGCCACACACTGGAAGTGCTCCGCTCCCTGCACAAAGGAGCATTATTCTCATGGCAGAGACTTTCATTGTGCTGAAGGAACTTGTTCAATACAACAGCGCTCTTTGTGCAGCTGCTTCACCCATGAGCCATATGCAGTCCCAAGGCAAGGCTTGAATACTGCGGAGGGCATTACACAGTCCCTCTGCACAGAGATACATTCAGCTCAAACAGTGTTATTTTTGTCTTATGTTTTGGTGACTGCTGGGGGGGGACATGCAGATGAAGACATCAGCAGGGAAAGTGTGCACAAGCCCCATGGACACTTTATGTCTTTTCACTTACAAACATGGAGAGAGAGGGGGAAAAAAAAATCTCAGAGTTCCTGATGTGCCTAATTGCCCAGCAGCAGCAGAAAGTGAGTTGGCAGTGTCTGCGTCAACCTGCACCGGCTGGCTCTTCACCTCACCATATGTTTGCTCAGACACTCACAACTCCCCTGAACAAGCCACATGGCAGCTTGGACACTTCATGAGGGCTGTGCATGCTGTTCTACAGGAGTAGTCAAAAATAATTCCAAATGTTCAGTGTTTCTGTCCTTGTTGGAGACTAGAACTGGGCTTTTATGGTACTTTCCTATTCCTTACTTCATTTTAGGCAGTACAGATGTTGGGAATGTAATCCTACTCTCTTAGCAGTCACAGCTTTAAACATATGATTTACTTGCAATGATCAACCAGGTTGGCATTTCCAACTGCTCTTTACTGACTGGATTCTTTTTCAGCCTCAAAACATCTACAATCACATGTCAGCTTGTAGAAAATGCCCTCTTTGTCAGGCAGTATCGCTACATGACCCTAAGCTGGAATGGTTGCAGGCTTTGGAAGGTTCAGCTAGTGCTGCTGCTCAGCAATGGGGTGAGTTTCTGGAGCAGTGCAGCCTGCAGACCCTTGCTTTCCATCTGGCTCCCACCTTCATTGCACCAGCAGAAGACAACACTGCTGGGTGTTACACAAGTTGCCGCCTCCACCAGATCAACATTTTAGGATGATATCCAGCAGTACCCTGAGCTCCTACCTCAGAGCACCTCTTTACCAGAGTATATGCATTTCCACAATCAACACAGCTATCTCAGCTTCTTGTTTCTCGCTGCTGGAGGAAGCAGAATACTTGCAAATCTTTTGACATTAACATGTCATCATCAGCAGCATATCACTATCATCAGCATATCACCATTAGGCACTGCAGTGTGATGAAGGGTATTTTGATCTGACACAGTGCTAACAGAGGCAAGGGTTAATAAGCCTCTTGGCATGAGAATTGCATGCATCTATCTATCTTGAACTTGGACTTCTCACAGCAGAAAGTTGACTAGTGTCCGTCTCTGAATCTACTGCCCTATTACAGGCTCAATCAGGCAAAAAATCTTGATTCATTTCTTAAGGCAATGAAACAAAACAACTCTGATGACTAATAAGAGCACGGCTACAGATACTGGGTATCAATTATGTTACCTACCGGAAGCTCAACATTTTTTCTTCTCATCCAGTTTTATACCCCATAGCAGTCAGATACGTGAGCTCCTCTTTTTAATTATCTTCAGCAAGTGAATGCTCCCTAGAGTGAGGGGAAGAGCTCTACTAGCTCTGAAAGCACTGGAGGAGCTTGAAACCAGCAGCAAAGCCGCTCAGCTCAGGGCATGCCTGAGGGAGATGGGGCGCGCAGAATGTTGCTGCCCTCCCAGACCGTTCTCTTCTCCTCCAGCAGCTGCGTGCAGAAACTCAGATGGCAATGTTTTCCATGCAGGCACTTTGCAAACCCTCTCCCAGCAGTCAGGCAGCTCAAATCCTCAAAGAAACGGCTACCAGCTGAGTGAAAGTGAGCATTGTGGCTGTTCACAGAGGTTTGGGTCCACCACTGCCGCTGCGCCTGGTGTCTCAGCCTCCCTTCCATCTCTAATCCCCTCACAGCTATCTGCTTTAGTGCAAGGGTAGGCCTGGCTGGGCTGTTTTATTTTCTTCTCTTCTAATCTTTTCAGGCTGCCAAACCCCAAGCTGTCAAATACAAGCTAACAGACCGAAAACACAGATGTCCGTTCCTGACTGGGTGTTCCATACAGACTGGATGTGTTCAGAACAGCTTTAAGGTCAAAGCACTGGTCTCTTTTACCATGCCTGCCCCCCTCAGCAGTCAGTCATTTGCTGCCAGCGGCGTTCACTGTACCTGTCTTCTGTGAGCCTCACTTTTCACGTGCACTAGTTTCACACAGCACTGGCACAAAACATACAATTGTGGTTGCAATTTCTTAGGGTCAAAAGCAAGGATTTCATGACACATCTCCCTGGTGTAATAAAGGCAGTGCGCATCAAAAGTTTCTCAGCTGAAGTGGTTGAGACTGGCCTGAGGCAGGGGGACTCAAAAGCTGAAAGTGTATGTCCAAAGACCCTTCTTCATTACCTGGAAACGGAGGTGTTCTGCTTGCTCACAGACCTGAAGAGACTTTACCTGCACATGCAAAGATACATTACATTCATATTATTCATGCGTTGCCCATGAGGAATGCAGCATTGGAGACTTCTAAGGTTCTCTGAGAGCCTTTATTGTCACCCAAGACTGGGTGCTGAGCACTTTCTTTATTGACATGACCCAGACCTCAGCTTTTCTGCTAACACTGCCAGTAAAAATCACATACTCAATGAGCAGATCAAATCTGTCAGATTGTACCAGTATGAGAGAAACCTGTTAATTTTATCCTGATGAGTATGCTAGTCTGCCCTCCATCTTTGCTGCTTGTTTACCTGTTTCATTCACTTGCCACAATTTCTCTTCTGGACTGTAAAGTCTTCGAGGCCAGGAAGTGTCAGATCTTAATTAGGCTTGTACATGGGCCACCACGGTGGGTCCTGGACAGGGTGGCCTGGAGAAGCCTTAATACAGGATATATTACAATAACAAAAGTATAACCTAGTTTTTAGGATCAGTTTCTACAAAGGCCACCCAAGATGCTGACTTCAGAGCACTGCCCACCTCTCCTGGACTGCGATTGTCGAGCTGTAAGTAAAAGGCAGGTTTTGTGTGTCAAACTGCCAGAGTGAAACTGATTGATTTCTAAGACACTCACCTACCAGATTTACCCCTGAGAAGTCACAGCTCATTTTCAGCAGTGACAGGGAAATTCAGAGGCTGCATAAATATTAAAGGAAGGTCTCTCCTAATTATACGATCAATAAAGTGCAGCAAAAATTGAGTACAGTTGTTTCCTGCAACACTGTATATTTTATTCTCAGCAACTCCAGTCCTGGCTACTTTAAGCTGAGGTAGTAAGTCTGAGTTAAGCATCTGTGATGCAGTCTTTAAAAAGTGCTTTTATTTTGTTTTTTTCTGAAGTGTAAAGAATGGGCCACTGCCAGAGGCAGGGTACCAGACTTGACAGACCAGTGGTCTGATCAAGTCTGGCATATCCTTTGTTTCTCTGTTCCAATTTAATGCCTGCTGGGAGTGAATTCCAGTCATGTGGGGATGTTTTTGCCAATGAATATTTACCAACATCCTTACTACCCTGAGAATACAGTTTAAAAAAAGCCAACTCCCAGGAAAGTGAACACATACTAGAATAAACACTTAGAAATAAGTCATGAACATTTTCCTTTAAAGCTGAACTAAACAACATACTAGCTCAGTTCACATCTACATTTGGGACTAAACCTAAGGCACGTACACCATGTGCCACTGTTACAAGACCTAGATTTTTAGGCCATTTATAAACGTGTTTGTCAGGATGTTAGAATATATTATTTTAACAACCTAATGCATCCTTACAGCCCAGTAGTAAAATAGGCAGGCAGTAATCTGATTTCCTTAATTGCAGAGAAGCCGACTCAGTAAAAGCAAGGGTTTACGTAGCTAGCCTCAGAATCCTAATCCTGGAACAGTACCAGGACCTCCTCTATCACACTGAGCCCATGTATGTGTCAGTACATGTCATCTTCATTAGCTGGTTTCCCAGTTACAGTTGAAGGACCACTTGGTTCTTATCTGTGGGAACTGGTAGATGATGCAGCATTTGTTCTGCCTCCCTTCTAGCTATGAAACTCCATTAAAACAAGCAAGAAATCAATGATAGTTTTCCCTGGTGTCACATAGAAAAGTAATTGCAGCAGCTATGGCGATGTCATGTCAGTAGCTGGAGGAGATGAGGTGGCTTCTGTGACTGCATGAGGAGGTGGAGGATGTTGCCACTGGGTGATCTCTGCTCCAACCAGTTAATGAGTTTCAATCCTCTCAAAGGATTTTTTTGGGTCTGGAAGCAACGTCAGGGGGAGCCAAATGTGAGCTGTTCCTGGCCTCAAACACATGAAGTGAGACCTGTGAGGACAGAGACCACCTAGACCACCTAGGGTCTACAGCTTCCTCGTCCCTACATGAGGTTCAGAAGAAAGAAGACACCAGCGCAAAAGCTTTGTAGCACAGCAGTACTAACACAGTGCTAACACAGTTGCTGGAAGAAAGTCCATAAGAACAGAATCACCCTGGCCTGGGCAGTGTTCAACAAAGTAATGCTGGCAGCCTCAATATTCAGCATGTCCATCTGCCCAGAATGACAAGATTTTACAATAGCCCACAACAAGTATGGAACACCTTCTAAATTTTAAGTCTTTTACATTGCATTTGGTCATCTTTTCTGATATTTCTCTTGAAGAAAAAGGGTTAGAAAGTTGGTGGGGAGGTTTTGTGTGTATTTTAGTTTGGTTTATGCTGAAAACATTCTGTAACCCTTGTTGCAGAGTTGATGACTTCAAGCCTTGCCATGAGAGCTTTGGCACTAGCTGTGCAAATGCTCCATTCTGCTCTGTGATGTTGACCTGCTGTCCTGCACACGAACCTCCAGTGTCTAGAAGAGAGAGAGTTTAACCTTCCATTTTTCATGTGCAAAGTGGTGATAGGGTCAGGATTTTCTCAGATGGAAGATGTTTAGGGCAGGGAGGGATCTACTGTTGTCAATTTCACATTGACTCATAGAACTTTGGAACTTTAATAAAACCCAGGCTCTTGGAAGAGCATACCTCTTCCCATCCACGCCTTTGCTGGCAATGTCCTCTCTTCCCAGGCAAGAACTCCACACAACAGGTCTGGAAAAAGGAACAGCTCCGTGGACTTTCTACTTCTTTCTCCTGCCTTATTTGGGTCTCACATGGATGACTGGTGAACATCTGCATCTCATCGATAAGAGAAATGAGCCGCACAAGGGAGATGACAGTGGGCAGCCTGACATGGGAATGCATGTTTTCACTTCCCCTCTTATATGGGGTGATGTAGATCTGATTGCAGTGAAGGAGTGAAACAGAACTGATATTTATACAGGTCACCACGTAACCACAAGAAAAGTAGGGCAGATAATTTTGCATTAACCTGCAATGTTAAGTACTTGATCAACAACTTAAATATTCGGCAAATTCCCAGCTTGATTGGCAGCACCTGAATAGCTTTCTGCAAATTAAGTGGGCTTAAATTTAAGCACATTAGGGTTCTCTAGTTAGTATTGACAGTCGTAACCAGGGTTTCAGCTGTGCATATATATGTTACAACACTGATAGGATATTCAATCTAGATTTGGAGGATTTAGCAGTTCTTATAGTTCCAAAAATATGTGTAATGGACCAAAGCATCAAAAATATGACATCTGCTTTAGTGCATGATTTGCAAGAGACTGTGGGTCTGCTCCTTCGAGAGCATTATCATTGCCAGAAAATGCTAAGTCCTAAAAAAAGTGTCAACTATGATTTGCAGATACTGAGCCACATTCCTCACTCAGGGCTTTCCAGGGCAGCCTGTCTACTCTATCTGTCTAGGATGTTTCTCTCTTTTTAGTGCCAGAATGTCTCACAGACTTAAATGTGCATATCTTCACCATCCTTGCAGGGTAGCAAAGTGCTGCCGCCAGTATTTTAAAGGTGGGGAACATGAGCCTTTGGCTTGGCCACAGTAAAGCAAGGAATAGAAAGGCTGTTTTCAAAATCCTGGTTTCCCTTTCATCCTTCCTACTGGGTGGCTCTGTTGTGTAGCAGAGTCTGCTGGTGAAAAATGCACATGAAAGCAGTGGTTTGCCTTTCAGCCACCGTGGTCTGGCTGCATGCTACTGGTTAAGAAACCAAGGTCCATATGCTTGTCAGAACAGGCAGCATCTCTATTTTTACACAATACTCAGCCAATAATAGATAATGGCAAATGATTACTATTTTATACCCGTTATTCGTAACTCTGCCTGTCAATTCTTCGGGTGCCCTGAGCACTACTGCTAATTTGTCATTTCCAAAGTGATCAAGTCAGAAGTCCTGTTTACAGGGATACAGTTTTTGGCACAGCTTCCATACCACTAAGAACAAGGCTCCTAACTACCAGCAGAAAGTAACTGTACAAGGAACTGGCTTTATAGAGCTGTGAAGGCTGTTTTTAATGCCTCTCCCTCAGTTCCAACTTGCCAGGATATATAGTTCTGAGTTAAACACATTGAATTCTGCCTCCAGAGAGGCTTTCAAAGACTTTTTTTTAACATGGGTTAAACAGAACCTGAATTACAAACATTCAGTTAGTCTTTCTCTCCTCCCCCACCCCAAAATTGCATAAAATGTTTGATATTTGCTACTTCTCAAAGCCTAAACCCTGCCATATGGGACATGTAGGCTGTGATGGGACATGCAGCCTGAAAAGAGCTGTATGAATAAGGGAATTTTTTTCTGGCAGCCAAAACTGTTACAAAAGCGTGAACCCCCAAATACTCTTTCTTCAGGCCAGAGATATAGACTTTTTCTTCTGAATTACTTGTTCTTATCGTTCTGATAACTACAAGTAGAGTTTAAAATAAAAACGAAAAATGCTGCTTTTTATTTATATTTTTTTAAATAAAAAAATAATTATCCAGAAGTTTCAGTGTTCTTCCTGCTTGGGGGAGATGTTTTTTGTTGGGGCTTGCCCCCAGTAGCTCACTGTGCATACCTGCTAACAGATTTGATTGCCCTGCAAGTTTCTGGACCTCTACTTATCGAACGATATGTATGGCAGTAGCTGTTTCCTCCTGCAGCAGCTCCTTGGAAGTCTAGCAGGCAAGTTGCCTTTTAGGCCAAAGTTAGATGCTAAAAATACAGCATCTTCTACCTTATTATTATATGGAAATTATTATGCAGCAATCCTGAAGCCATAAGGCCGCATCATCAATCTCTGTATCCAGTTTGTCACTGAGAAAATGAAAGATTTTAGGTGGAGACGTATTAGACACCTTGAAAAAATACTGGTTTGTGTTTTCAGAAGTGCCCAGTACACACTCTCTCAGCATCCCCAAAAATGCAAGATGTGTCTTTTTTAAATCTTTTTTTTAATATTTTAAATTGAAAGGAACTGGTACTTTGTGCCTGGTGCAGAAAATAGCAAACTTAGAACTCTCTGGAGGGAAAAAACTGACAGCAGGCTTCAAGGGTGTCCCCCTTGGACAGCAGACTTGGCACCAGCAAGGGGCAGAGGCCGAGCACATCCCTCATCCCAGCCTCACTCTCTGGAACTGAGCAATGCTGCCAGAGCTGCCTCAGAGGGGAGGGATTTGATGGAGAAAAGGGGCATTTACTAACATAGCTGTTAGCTGCCATTAGCAGGAAACCAGGTGTAGACTATGTGATTATTTTAAGTCTAATTTAATTTAGCACTTGGATTAGGTGTATGCTATTTATAAGTAAGCAATGCCAAGTGATTCCTTGGGTATTGTGGCAGGTGGGAGCCTGTTTGGTGTGGAGTCAGGGAGCACCATGCACACCACAGCATGAAGCTGGGAGCCCTGCATGGCCAGCACTGCTAAGACTCAGTGTATAGAGAGGAGATTTCAGTTGTCTAACTAATCAAATGTTTATTAATAGGCAGCATGAGTGCGTCTCCTTGGCTTTGTAATCACATCCCTAAGAAATGGCACAACCTTTTGTGCTGAATAACACTTGCATAGAGAAATAAGTGGTTTATTCTTGCTTGAGGGCTCTCCCTGGTACAGAAGAGGCTTTGGTATCTTCCACCGGACACAAAGAGCTGTTTCCAACAGCCACCCGGGCAGGAGGCCATGGCGAGGAGCCGTGCTGCACCATGCTGCGTCGCGGCAGTTGTGAGCGGAGGTCGGGCTCGGTGCATTCCCTGCACAGTTTGCTTCGCCATCTAGATGCTGTGTCTTTTATTAGATCAAATTCAAATTGGAGACATGGCCCTGGCAAAGTTTCCAAAGCAGCGAAACATTGGCAGAGATAAGAACAGAGATTTAACCCATCAGATTTGGACTGGCTGCAACCTTGTTAACGGAGAACACAGCTGGTCCCAGCAAAAGCGCTCCAAAATCAGGGTGAAAAGTGGGATAGGGAACTGCTGAAATCAGGGAATTTCAGTTGGCTTACTGATTCTCAGTTACTTCCCATGCTCTTGGTTGTTAAAAATGTGGCAGTGCAGGCTGATGGCAAAAGAATTGATAACAAACATAATGACATTTTGCCTCCTGCTTACTGTCTTGATATTACATTATAGCAACAATAAATCCTCCAGATAGAGCTGGGCACATACCCTAGACATTCAGTCACTGTGGTCCTAAGCTTTGATTAGCTGAGACATGACAGGCACCTAGAAAGACTGTCTGCAAGTGGCAGGACAGTCTGAGCCAGCGGCTGCCGAGTATCTGTCTCCACAGCTGACTCCCAGAAGGGCTGTGCGTGGCTGTTGACATAGTGTTGTGCAGAGAACACCTCAAGTCTGGCTTGTTCAGAAGGTTGGGATGCTGTGCTGCACCTTGCCTCACTAATTATTTCCGGTATTCATACCCTGCAGATGATACCAAAATGGGGGGCATAATTCATACACTGGAGGGCAGAGCTGCCACTGTGAAACAGTAAACTAACAAGCTGGAGACATGAACTGAGAAAAACCTCATGAGACACAACAAAATCCTGTATCTAGGATGGAACAACCCCATGCAGCAGGAGAAGTGAGGGCCAAGTGGCAGACAGCAGTTTGTCAGAAACAGAGATTGAAGTCCTAGTGGACCACACATGGGACATGAGACAGCAGTGTTTCTTGGCAGCAAAGGTAGCCCGCTCCACAATGAGCTATATGAACATGAGTGGGGGCAGTAAACTGAGGAATATGAGAATGCGCCTGAAACACTGTGACCACTTTTGTGCTCTATGATGCATCAACAAACTAGAATGAATCCAGAGTAGGCCAGAGGGATGGTGAGAGGACTGCAGCAGAAGATGTAGAAGTAGAGGCTGGGAGCTGGGTTTGTTCAGCATGGGGAAGGGAAGCCTTCAAAAGGGCAGATGGAGTTAGATTCTTCAGTGGTGCACAGTGATAGGCAACAGGAACCCCAGCAGGAACATGGGAAATACCAAATAGCAGGAAAACCTTTTTCATCAGGAGGGCAGGAGAAGGTCCTAACACTGCAATATGTTTCCTAGCGAAGCTGTAGACTTTCCATCCTTGTAGATACTCAACACATAGCTAGTCAAAACCCCAAGCAACTTGCTGTATTTGGCTGCCTTCTGAGTGGCAGGATAGCAAGATGATCTCCAGAGTCCCATCCGATCTAAAGTAGTCTATGGCTGTGAGTCACTGTCCAGGCTACACTGGCCATCTAATGTTTTCAAGCCTGTGCTCTGAAGTACAGTTCTAGATTAGGATCTTTGATTTGCCCACCAAAGAAGTTTTTTACTCCTTACTGAGATCTTAGAGAGGTTAGCCAGGTAAATAGGTGTGTAGTATGGGATTGAGGGAATATGTCCCTTAATTATCTGCTGTAAGCCTTATGACACAAATACAGCTGTGAACATTTAATTCTGCTGCAGTGTCAGTTCTACTTTTTTCTGGAATTCACAACCTGAACCTGAGTCTTTCTGTTTCTTACAAAATGATTCTATACTTCTTTTTCCACCTTTTAAAAGCCTGGGCTAATACTGTTAGTATTGCAAAGCATTTCATCACATTCTCAGCTTAATTAATATGGACATCACTGGTGAGACCGAAGCATTTATATCATGTGGCATCTTCAGACAAAGATGAGAAGTGCGGTAGACTAAATTTTCCACTGGGGTTTTCTGTCCACTGTTTGTTTTCACTGTCCTAGTCATGCGCTATATAGAGAATTACATGATGAGAGTAAGAATTGAGTTTATTTAAAAACTGCAGAAAAAGACAGTGAATTCTGACATAGTGAACAGCTGTTTAGGATCTCCTAGCATTCTTTTTTTAACATGTCTGAATGGTTTTTACTAGGTATTTTAAGTTACTTATGAAACTACTAATGCATCAATGCACAAGCTATCTGCAGGCCAATCGACATTGCTAATTAGCTGAAGTCTGGATCAAGAGCTTTCTCATCCTGTGTTCGTTTAGATCTCAACCCCTAAACCAGGGTTATAGTGTCACTTCCCACTATGATCAGGAGCTTTCTTTAACTCCAGGGTCACTGCCCAGTAAGCTTGTTAAGAGAGACTGCATTTTTTCCCTTGAGCACCATTTAAATGAGAGCATTTTTTCTTCCTGCTGAAGATAATAGTCTGTTTGGAGCTTCCAAGTACCTGAAGCTACCATAAGCTTTTAAAATCTCTGGCAAGTTCTGATTATGACTGCTTACAGCCAGTTTTATGGCCCTGAGTTTTAAAACAAATAGATTTTAATGCCTTGTCCTAGCACTGCCCTGCAGGAGAGTAGTTCAATCTGTTGTGATAGTGTCCTGAGTGCTATGCTTCTCAGTACATACTTGCAGGCCCAGGCCACAAAATTACACAAATCACTCTTCTGCACAGATTCAGATTCATCTGAAACAGAGGCTAGCGGGTCCTGTCCAAAATAGGAATCCAGTCTACTGGAATATAAGTATATGCAGGCATTCGTTGCTGTGCTTAGATGAGGAAGCAGAAAGAGATGAAGTATCTCCAGACGCAAAATATATATATCTGCTTACAACCTAGCTTTGATTGTCTTGAAAACCAGAAAATAACCTCCCTTGTCCATTAGCTTTCAAAAAGCAGTAGCTGCTGTATTGGAGTACCTTGTACGCTAAGGATGTACTTAGCAGTGCTTTTATTCTTACAGAGAAAAGCATTTGCCCTGAAATTAGAAAACTATAAACCATAAAGGTTTGTTAAACCTTTCTGCCTTTTCCCACTGATAAAAGGTAGGAAAAGTAAAATAATAGGTGAATACTGGGATGGAGTAAAATAATAGCATTAAATTTCATCACTTTGTTCCAGATAGGATTGACTATAGCACAGAAGCTTTCTTCACTTGTTTATTGAACATGCAAATACTGAATGTACAAGAAGTGGAAGGAATTGTCAACTCTTCAGAGACATTTTCTTTGTGGAGGTGAGCTCTTTACTAGGGTATTTGACACACACAGGAAGGAAGGTGTTAATCTGTTCACAACCAAGGCACAGTGTGGAGGGTGGTGGTAGTTGCTGCCCCATGAATGTGCCTGTCATGCCTCTTAGTCTTTAAATATCCAAACTCAAAATAGATGTCTGTGCAACATGTTGAGCCCAGCACTATTGTTTTGTGAGGCAGTATTATTCATTTAGCTTCAGCCAGCTGCTCTCTATATTCAGCTTGGAAGAGCAGACTGGAATCTGTAACCAGACAGGCAGGCTGGGAAGCTATAACTTATTCCCTGGGCTGATAAACCAGTGCATAGAAAGTACAGTAAACAAACGCCCACTGGAAACCCATTCCAGTGCTGCGTCCCCTCCTTTCCCCCTGCCACAAATAGCAGCGATCACAAGGGAACCTGCTTTCGTAAACAAATACCCTAGACATTAATTCTAGTATCAGCTGCATGACATAGTATTACCGGTATGTTAAACACAGCACATAACAGCAGGATACACTGTTAGGTCACACATGGCAATATAAAATACTAGGTAAGGTCTGTGCCTTCTGCTGGGCGAGACCTGGAGCAGGGCAATTATTTGTAACTACATTGCCCTCTACTGGCAGATGCACAAAGAGGTTGAGACCCTAATTCTGCTGTCCTGTCACTTGTGGTGAGGCAGAAGGAGGAGGTGGTGTCATGGCCCAGCCTAGCAGGAGATCTCAGCTTTCATTTCCTCGGGTAGAGGCACCACTTACTGCAGTCCCAAAGACATGTGCTTGGCCATGAATTGATGCTCTTCACTGAGAAAGTCTCTTTCTTTTCCTTTTGGTAACACAAACAGCTGTCGGAGCTGTTTTCTCTGTGTTCTTCAACCTTTTGTGGGCATTGAAAACAACCATGTGCATAATCCAGCTGCAGGCAAACAATTGTCATCAGTGGGAGTGCCTCCAGCCCTTTTGCAGCACCCTGCATCTGTGTAGAGCCTCAGCAAAGGCACATCCTCTTTGCAAATGTTACTGCTGCTTGAGAAAAGTGAATCTTTGTGGGGCTGGGATGAACTGGGAGGTCTGCCTCCACATCCTCCTATGAGAAATATCAAAGCAGCGACTGACTTCCCCTAGGCCAACCATTCTCAGTTGTGACTCTGCAGTTTGTCTGCGGGAGCTGCCAAGGCTGACAGAGCAGTAGGCTAAGCTGGCACAATCTTGACTTCATCTGTACATCACAAGCTCTCATTTGGCTTGTTTCCTGCCTTCAGCAGAAGTGGTGCTGTCTTCTCCTTCTAAAAGGCTCTCACTCCCCATATGTCTTCAAACCATCTCCAGCAACATGTGGGCTGCAGAGGAGATGGAGTTCATCTGTGGAGCTGCAGTTCAAAAGGCTGAGAGTTGGCACATCGGATTGAAAAGTCTGCGAACCTTATTCTGAGACAGCAGTGTGGTTTAGTAAAGTAGTTCCCTTTTTCTGCCCTCTGTTCAGTTGTGGTGGCAGGAAAGCTTTAAAGAAGGCAAGTGCAATTGCATTGGTATAAGAAGATGCAGTACAAGGGGAGTTGTACATCATCTTCTCAATTAGCAGTTCATAAAATCAAGGCTCATTTATATATGTCCGTGAATGTGTGGAGAAATCTCAGATGCTATGCACTTTTTCAGGGGAAATTTCCATTATAACCTTTACAATAACAACCCAAATAATACAAATTTCTTGTCAGTGTCATACAATTTTTTTTGTCTCAAAAGATACTCTTTCATATCAAGAGTAACCAATAGAAGAAGCATGTTATTTGCATGAGAAAACATGTATACATGTACTTGTGTGGAAAGAGTGTGTGCTGTAAATATGCGCATGTCCCCTCTTCAACAGGAAGCATATGATTAAAATCAGCACAGTTGCTTGGGGCCTGAACTATTTTCATCCAGCTGCCATGGTGGATTTGAAACGATTTCAAATATCCTATGAAAACAAAACAAGAAGGAACATCTGGGAAGCTGATGGGCTGTCGTGTGTGTGGGACGGGGTGAGTTCAGAGGAAGGAAACCAGCCATTGATCAGCTCACCATCAGGTGTCATCTCCGTCCCTGGAAATGCTGGCAAAGAGGGAAGCTGGACACGGGAAGGAACTGAGCAGCAAACAAGCCATGCGTGAAGCCCTGGAATAAAAAGTGTAAAAACAATGAAGCTTAGGTAATGGGAGAACTCCTGCCATGTAGGAAGAGGAACAGTCTGCAACTCATTCCAGCCCAATCACTCCAGGGCAAGAATGTAAATCATCTGAGTGTGCACACAAGATGCTATTTATAGCTGTTAGTTGAAGCACTTGTTATTTATTGTTGTGTTTATGCTGAAGGAAACCCCCCAGTATAGGAAAGATGCCACTTCAAGTCGCCAGCGCTTCCTGCTGTTTTTATATATATATACTTCCCCTGGATTTATTTAGGTTCATGTTCTTTATTTTAAAAGGCATATGAATTAATGATGGCAGAGCTTATAAATGTTTATCAATGCTGGTGTGATCCTTTCCCCAGGAGACAGAGCATCCTGCTGGCAGGGGCCTTCTAAAGGCAGTGTGAGGGACCTCAGGGATGATGAGCGCTTGCATCTCCAGCCAGGTCTTCCATTACCTCCTCCCTTAAGGGCGCAGGAAGGGTCGAAATGCTTCAGGCTCATCTTTACAAGATAAATAAATAAGCAGCAGGCAGAGGGCTCTGAGGGTTCTGCCCTGCTGGAGGCCCGGAGGAGGATGTGGCATGGGAGGTCAGCGCTCACTTTCCCTGCAGTTTGTACAGCTCCCCACCAAATGCCCCAGGCCAACATGTTACATCAGGAGCCCCAGCTGCCTGCCTGAGGAGAGCAGCCCAGCGGCCACGTTTCCCACAGGGCCACCCCCCTCCACCACCACTGCCCTGCTGCAAGTGCTGGTATGGGGAAAAGCAAGGAGCCCCAGGCAGGGACCAGCCCCTGGGCTCAGCGAAACAGCTCCCTGGCCTGCCTGTCTCTTGTCCTAAAGGGCTTGGGGATGCTAAAGATGCATCCCTAACTCTCCAGCCCTAAAATGCTGGCAGGTTTTTGTAGCTTCAGGATGCTGCTTCTCTTTGTCTTTCTGTTAGCAGGAGTCCCACAGTAATGGCCAGGAAAGACAAAGAGACACTCAGATGGGTGCTCCCCTTACTATTCTTATGGAGAAACATGAGGATTTATGGGGCAGATCTGTTTACACCTCTCCTGAGATGGATGGGATGGGATGGGATGGGATGGGATGG